>JAQZBX010005336.1:11474-56884 GCA_029593785.1 Cabassous unicinctus
TACCAGCAACCCACAAATGATTTTTTTTTTTTTTTTTCAGAGAGAGAAAGACAGAAAAGAGGGAAGAAAAAGATGGACCAGGAGGAAAGGGAAAAGAGACGAGCAAGCGTGACAGAGGCAGGCGGCTCTGTGAGTGAGGCAATGCTTCACCATGGCCCTTCACATCAGCAGTAAAGTTCCCAAACTCACAAAATAATTGATGGGTGTGAACTTGGATGTGTCTGTGTACAAACCAATTAAAGAGCTGAGTGTGAGCATGACTGAAATCTAGCTTACGTGTGCAATTAAATCTCTGTATGTCAAATGTGAGAGCATTTCTTAAAGGGACTCTCAAATGAACTCTTTAACAATGTGAGTAACTCATGCCACGATTTATCTAGTTGGTACTTAAGGTGCTTGCTTATCAGTTTTTCTTATATTGGGGTGGTCTTGTAACTCCTCCCTGAAGGCATGGCAAGCAAGAGAAAGCCCCGTTCATGATTTGTATAATACTCACTGCTTAAAATATGACTTGGTGTGGGGGGTGAGGGAGGAGGATTTGGAAGCCTTCCAGGATCTGGTTGAGTGATGTGCCTCCTCTCACCTGGATAATGATGTTGTCAGGGGCTGACTGAGGGATGAGCCGGGTGATGGTAGCTCTCCATTCCTCACTAATGTCCCCATCCGAGCATCCATTTTCTCATTTACGATCTCCTTGACACCAACTCTATTTACATGGCATCAGGATTAATCAGCCAGGAGTTTTTTAGCTGCAGGAACCAGGCAATCCGTGTAACTCAGCATGGCAGCGTGACATTATCACCAGCTAAGCAATCTTCGCTCTGTATGATCACCATCTCCAGGGGCCTTGCTGTGTGATAGGACTTCAGGTGCTGAAGTCATAAACCATTACCCTCATCCCCAAGCAGCTGGATGACACCTTTCCTCAAGGACAGCCTGGGAAAGCCACACGGTGGATCCAGCCTGATTTATTAGCAGGATCGGCAAGGACATCACAGAACTTTCAATCATCTGCTACTGCACGGAAATGGACCCATGTTCAACTCCTCTAGCAGGTCCTAATATACAGACCCCAGACACAATCCACTGGTTCTGTGGCAAACAGATTTCTGTGATGGTACCCATATCACGGTATCACAATTATTTATTAACCTGCCTCTGTCATCCCCCAATAAAACTGTTTGATGACAAGAACAGTGGCCTATTCATTTGTATCCCCAGTTCTCCACCTGATGTCTGTCACAAAAGAAATCCTCCAAATGTTTACTGAGTGAATAAAAGAAAAAAATGAGTGAACTGTGAGTTTTGGTAAATGAGATAATGGTTATTTTACCAAAGAAAACAGAAAGTCAAGTTTAATTCTGTTGTGTATTTCATCCATTCACCGTATTGAATTAATTAACCAGCAATTGACAGGGGCGGCGCTAACTACCTAAATTGATTAATGTCAGGTGGGCCAGTGGCCACCGTATTTTAGAGAGTAAAACTATTCCCATGGTGAAAAAGAAATGCCAGGGATTAGGCTAATATGATTCAGAAGACAGGGAGCAGATGTGGCTCAAGCAGTTGAGCTCCTGCCTCTCACATGGGAGGTCCTGGATTCGGTTCCCAGTGCCTCCTGGGAAAAAGAAAAGCAGAACAAATGAAAAATTAAAAACCAACTCAGGGAAGCCGATGTGGCTCAGTGGTTGAGTGCCGGCTTCCCACATAGGAGGTCCTGGGTTTAATCCCTGGTACCTCAAAAAAAAAAAAAATGAAAAAGATAGCACTAAATATTTTCCCATCTTATCATTCTTAAGCCTTGGCTTTCCCATCCTTCTCTCATGTGGATTAGCCAACAGGAAAGAGAAGGAGGTTCAGATGGACTTAGGTTAGACTCCCATCTGCAACACTTTCTATTTCTGTAACCTTGTCAAGCATCGACTACCTTGAGACCCAGTTTCCTCATTTGTAAAATTGTAATTGTAGTCAGGACTGCAGGCAATTGTAGTGAACACTACACTTCAAGTGAAATACTGAGTGTACAGGTTCTACTATGGTAGAGCCTGCAACTTAGCAGGTGCTCATTAAGAGGAAGGCACCATTGTAAATCAATCCATTCTCAGGAGAGAGATTAGCATTACGTGGTTTGTGTGAGTGGCTGGCTCCATGGGCTAACTCCTTAGGAACCCTTTACTTAAGCACTGTTAAACAAACAAACACACCTTGAGAAACAGATCTGTGATCTACACTAATTATGTGCTACATCTGCTGGTGTGCCCCAGGGCTCTTATCTCTAAGCAATTCAGCAATTTCTTCCCGCCCCTCTCTCCTTTTCACTGAAGGGTAGACCAGATTACACATGCTACCTATGCTTGCTTTTATATCAAGGAAGCAGTTGTGTGACCTTTGATGAGTCATTTAACCTCTCTTGCCTTTTCCTTGCCTGTTGTTAAAATGGATCAGTTGGATTAGACAATCTCTAAGGTCTTTCTGGCTCAATGGTCTATGTTTCTAGGAAATGAACATTTAGAGTTCCTAGATACCAAATAAAAAAGCTAGCCCAAGTTTAAGCTAGAAAGCCAAATGAAGCCTCTAATTTTCTTAACTTCACTTAGATGGGAAGAGGATTAATATATATAAAGCCCACAGGATGTACAGACACATGTGCCTCTCACATGTGGCTTCCAATTCTCACCATACTCCAGTAAAGCAAATTCCCTAAGGCAAGCCTGGCTTTATGTTTGTTTCTTAAAATAGAACATTTTGGTCATTCACAGGAAAATTGGAATCTTTCTGTAATACTGGGAAATGACCATAAAGGTATTTGCATTAAGGCCAATATTCCTTTTCACTAGCCTGGAGGATGGGTTTACCAGTTTGGGAGCACGTTCATTAGAAAAAGTCCCCTAAACCTACCTACAGGGAACTCACAGCCTCCTCCCTCACCACACACTGCTCATTCAAGTTTCAACTGTAAAAATCAGTCTTGGAGTTTTTCTCTGTGCAACTTCCCCAAAACCACAGTGCCTGTCAGGTAGTAAACATTCAGTAGATGTTAGCTCACTCACTCCCAGCAAACCCCCAAGACTGAAAGGAGGGTCTCTTCCTTTCAAACCTACTGCCTGCCTTTGTTCTCAATGCGTGATTTCATTAACTCAATAAATATGGGTTGGATCCTTATTTTGTGTCAGGCCAGTACTAGGTACTGGGGATATGGGAGGAAGTAAGAAATTAGGTCCTTGCTTTTATGGACATTACAATGAAAGGGAGGAACAGATATTAATCAAACACACACACACACCAGTATGTACATACATACATACAAACACATTCTGCCTCAATCCCATCTTTATCCAAGTTCTAGGTTAGTAGTCAGGCTCTTCCTCTTTCCTTGTATCAGAGACTTGAAAACGTAAGCCGCATTCTAGACAGAGGAAGCAGCTTGTGTGATGTAGCTGAGGCAGGAAGGAAGGTGCCGATGGAAGAGCTGATGGAAGGAAGGCAAATATGTTTGGAGTGCAGCGAAACTAGAGAATCACGAGGGAGGATTTGGAGAACTATGCAGGTCCAGGGGTGACATGCCACACAATAATTTAGAAATTCTGAAATTATTTAACCATTTGCCACCTGAAAAAATTAAAGGCATCAAGAGTAGGCTATTCTAAATTACTTTTTTAGTCACAAGAATGTCTCTCCTGTTGGCCACATGCCAGTTCCCACATTCAATGTTTAAATTGCTGGGTTTTCATCAATTGTAACAAATGTACAACACTAATGAAAGATGTTTATGTGGGAAAGTGTGGGAGGAGGGGTGGGGTATATGAAAATTCCCCATATTTTTAATGTAACATTTATGTACTCTAAAGCTTCTTTAAAAATAAAAAAATTATAATAAAAAATAAATAAATAAATAAATTGCTGGGTTACCTCAGACAAGTGTAATAATAGCATTTAATAAGAATGACCACCTTTTATATGGACCGCCTGAAGCCCCGGGCTAAGTGCCTTACATACATCACATAGTACTTCAAGTACTTCATCCGCCTATCTACACCAGGAGGTAGGTATTCTTTGTATTCCAAAGTGACAGATAAGAAAACTGGATTATATACCTTGCTTGAGGCCATACAGCTGTTACCAAGTAATTGAACCACATCTAAACCCCAAATATGTACAATTCAAAGGCTCTTTGTGCTTTTACTTAGTGCCCCATTTTTTGATTCTCAGTTCTCTATATCTATACCTCTGCTATGTGGACAAAATAAAATAAAATAAAAAATAATGGTGCAGGCATATATTAATAAGATGTTCATAAACTTAATTTCAGTGAAATTACTTTGTGTTTTTCTTTGGAGGAGGAGTTAGTGAAAGACTGAGGTAGAAACATATTAGTGACAAAAGTCAATTCTGAACAAGAACAAAACTACTCAATGAATACAATTGTTTTAAAGGCAGATTTCAATTTTACATTATACTGAGTTTAAAACTAGGAAGATCAAAAAAACAGAAAAATGGGCATAAAGGGGAAAGATAATTAAAGAGAGAAGAAAAATTGCTTGATTAAAGAACTAAGGGAAAAAGACACAAAATCACAAACAGCCAAGGGAACAGGAAAGTCGCCAGAAGCGTGAAAAGCTTGACAACGTGGAGACACACAGGAGATGCTGAATCTTCTGTAACATTGCTGCCATGCACCTGTAGCTCAAAATCTTTATTATCCCTGTCCTTAGGGAAACAGAGGGATGACCACTGTTCACACCCAAACTGTTCTTTTCTGAAAACTTCAGAGGTGAGTTTCTGAAAGAGAAAACTCAGCTTACCTGGGGGCATCAGCATATGGTCTGCACCAGAAGTCTAAACAAATGAATTCACCCCCAAAGTCAGAAGTTTCCCACCTCTGTTTGAAAATATGGATCTAACAAACTTTCCTTTTTCTAACCCTTAAAATAATTAGAAACCATGAAAACTATAAGGAGTGCCAAAAGTTTCTTCTTTCATGTATAGCTAAGCTACCTCATTTGGTTTCATTAAAAGGTAACTTTCCAGTGATCCTTTCCAACCCGACAGATTTTTTCTTCCAAATTCTAATGCATTTTTTGTAGTCATAGCCCATAATACTAATGAAATTAGCAATCCTAACTCAATTGATCATGTCCTTCATCACCTAATGAATCGATATAGCTAGGGTTTGGAGGCACAGAATAACACCTTTTGGCAAGCTGCCTAGAATGACTTTATTTCCATTATTATTGAAAATGACAGACTCTTCTGGAAGGTTTCTGGGCTGATGTTGGTAGGAAAGAAGAACTTTATACTAACGGCCTCAAAAGTACCTAATCGGTATCTCTAGTCCTGGCTTTCAGGCCATTATTTTTATTGTCTTTTTGGGCTTCCCATTGACACACTTGTGTTCCACACTAAACTCAGCATCTTCTCTGCTCCCCTTTAGCTTCTTTCCCCAATGCTCTCCTTTTCCTCACTAGGTCCCTTTGATTCTACTTTCAAAGTCAGAAATCTGTACTACCTCTGATAAGTTATCCTTCCCACATGTGTTATTCTATCACGTTCAGAATTTCAAACATATTCATATACGGTAGTACTAAAGAGAGACAGAGGACAGCCCATCTCGAGCTCATCTGAAGCCATGGAAGCATTTGCAATCTTTTGATAGCCAGACAGAAGAGCAGAGCTTCACTGAGTCTCTGTGGGATTGTCTGAGGAATCACATTTTGAATTGGATGTTGTCCCAAGATGCATTCCAGACATAAATAGGCATAAAACATGGATACACATAAGTCTACTAGGACTCTTGTGGTTGCAGCAATGAACAGCAACCAACTGGAACTAGTTTAAGCAAGAAAGGGAAAATAAAGGTAAAGTTATTGCATGCATAAAGGGGCATGGCATGACCAAAAGCTGTGGGAGGCTAAAATCAGGACATGAAAACCATCAGGATAACCCAGACTGCTCTTTGTCAGTGTCTTTTCTTGATTTTCTTCTTTCTTGTTGATCTGCATTAACTTTTTTTTTTCCTTCTCCTCAATCCGTATGCTAGGTGGAAAATAGCCACCCTAGAACTCCCAGTTTCTGCCAGTTATAAAAACTGCCATTGCCCCTCAGTTCCAATTCCAGTTTCCTGGAGTGGGAAATCTGATTGATTCCAATCGGCTGAAAGTTAGAGATGTGGGTCACTTACTATAAATATGACTCCTGGGAACACACCCCCAGCCCTTATTATCCCATAGTATGTCTCCGGAAAAGAGGGGTCTTCTGAATTGGGCAGATCTCCAGAGTATCTAATGCCAAAAGGAAATGACAGCAAAGTTGCTGCTACCTAAAATAGTTCTCTAATAGAGGCAATCTGACAGGGCTGGAATAACACACTTTGGATTCCCTGCTCCACCTCCTCCTCACTCAGCACAACTCAGACTATATAATGCCCCCACGCTCACTGCTGTAGGCGTCAATTCTAGACACCAAAATTGACCTCTGGAGGAATTTTTTGCTGCAATCACCACCAAACTTTTCCACCCCCAAACCTGCCAGCAGAGTAAGCTCATCTTCCTTTTTAAAGAAAGGCATGGTTCCAGGAAACAGAGTATTAAATGTGCTATACCCTTCCCAAGACTTATTTCCCTTTGAGGCTCAGTCTCAAAGCTACAAAAAGGCAACGGAATGATTCTTGCCTGGGGCATAGCACAGGCTGTTGAATAATCATACATGCAAAGTGCCTGGTCTTTACAGACAGATAAAGACATTGAACACTGTCTTACCTAAAAGAAAAGAGCAATTTCTATGTGTGCCAAGAACAATGCTAATTTCCTACTCCAGTTAAATTAGTAAAGTATCATACAACAATTCAATAAGGTAGGGATTCCCTCATTTTACAGGCAGAAAAACTACAAGTCAGAGAGATTTAATACACCCATTAACAGTATAAAGAAGGCTCCAGGAGCTCAGCTGGTTGGTTGTTTTTGCCATCTTTGAGGTTTATGACGTTTTTGCTGTTGTTGGTTTTTAAATAAACCTTCTCTCTATCCCCTTATTGGCAGCATTCTGCTCTCTCTGCATTTCATGTGCTTCCAGGAGAACTTTCCAGCCAGGTGGAGTGAGGGATCCTCCTGGATAACTAAGTACAAAGGTAAGTAAGGCAACTGCATGTGGCACGTTAATCACTCCAGAGAAGGAAGACACAATTAAAAATCAGTTAATCCCCCAGCTCACTGCTAATCACCATCATAAATATATTTGGAATGAGATTTCCAAAGGACGGCTTGGGTAGAACAGAGATAGGCATATTAATTCAACAGGAAAAAAACCTCCTATTTGTCACATCTGGGAGCAACATGGTCTTAATTCACTAATTAGATTGTACAGTGGAGATCATCTTATAAACAAGCATGGCATGGGGCGGTGGCACTCCAGGTTTGTTATTTCAGTGTGGTTTGCTATGGTTCAAGTGTCAGAGAAGTGCTGGGAGTGAGGGGCAAAAGGCTGCTTGAGGAAGTGTGGGTGGGAGACGTCCGTGGGCTCGCCTCCCTTCCTTCCGTGGTACTGCAACCCAAAACAACACTAAACACTGTATTAGATAAAACCAGCCTCTCTCCTGCTTCATCCAAAACTTGAAGAATGGGATTTCGAACCATCTCTTCTGAGGGAGACCTGTTATCAGGACTTTGATTCCTAGCCTTCATACCACCAGAAATGTCTTTCTACAATTTTCCCCCATAAATGCCATGCTTTTAATCATTTTTTTCCACCAAAAGTATAATAGTGATGTCTATTTCCCCATTTTTATTAAATATATAAAAATGCTAACCTGACCTATGAATCCTTTTCAACACCAAGTTGAAGGACTATCAGCCAAAAGCCAAAGGATTTTGTTGTTCTGTTCCAACAAGAACACAGATACAATTTCAACTGAGCAGCTGTAATACAAAAAACAAAGTTTGGTCCCAATCAACCACTAGGCTGGATGGAAGCCATTACCCCAGATAATCTCCAGGGTCCCTATATTTTTATAGATGAGAAGGCTTAGATTCTGTTCCAGGTTTTATTCTAAGGTATCTTAGAGCATCGTGCTTCAGTGAATTCTTCCAGGGGGAGGAAACAAAAAACTTCATATGCAACGTTATTCAAGGTTACTCTCTGGGGAAAAGCACAGTGTACTGGGTGTTTTGCTTCCCACCAAAACTGTCTTTGCCCAATAAAAGAAGTATCATCAACTGAACCCAGCAGCTTAAGTTCCACCATTTGGACACCACCATACCAGCGGAACCATACTATGGTAGAGGAAGGGAGTGAAAGCTTCATAGTTATCATTAATAACAGAGTAAATGTTAACCAGGGCACTATGTACAGCTTTTCAAACAAAGATTTTAATCATCCAGTGCTCTATTGCCAATGCGGTTTTCTACAGCTGAGGCAAAGAACTTGTTGGTTGATTGCAAGAATCACCTACAATTGGAGCTTTTCCTTCTCCAACTTGTTTTTGCCTGTTGGTGGTAACGCTTATTACCAAAAAGGTATTTCACACATTTGGGTATCATTAAATCTCAAATGTGTTTTAAAATAAACTAATCACAAAAGAATGCTGGTACTCAAAGTGTTTTACCTGGATGGTTTCATTTAATCCTCTCAAACATCCTTTGTAATCAATATTATGATCATTATGCCCATTTTATTGTTTTATTTTATTGCATTTAAGTAGAATAGGGATTTGAACCCAGACAGTATGAATTCTGTATTAGTCAGCCAAAGGGGTGCTAATGTGAAATACCAAAAAATGGGTTGGACTTTATAAAGGTATTTATTTGGGGTAGAAGTCCACAGATACCAGGCCATAAAGCGTTAAGTTTCTTCTCTCACCACAGTCCTTTGCCACGTGTTAGAGCAAGACAGCTGTCGGCGTTTGCCAGGGTTTAGGCTTCTGGGTTCTTCTCTTCCCAGGGCTGCATTTCTCTCCGGACTTAGCTCCTGTTTCCTCCACAAGGTCAGCTGTAGACGATCAGGCGAACAGCTCGCTTCTCTTCTCCTGGGGCCTTCTTTCCAACATCAAAACTACTTCTCAAAAGACTGCCTCCACTCTGTTCTTGCCTTGCCTTTTTATATTCAATTCCCCACCCACCAAGGGGGTGGGGCTCAAGGCCTACTGATGTGGCCCAGTCAACGCCCTAATCATAACTTAATCATGCCCAGATTAACAGATCAGTTTACAAGCATGATCCAATTATATTTTTGGAATTCATAATTACATCAAACTGCCCAACGGCCACAATTCCTGAGCTTACATATTTATATTATGATGTAATGTTATACCTTCTAGGGAATAACTGACATTAAAAGCCCACCCTGAATGCATATTCTTATTCAATTCATCCTATATGGAGGGACAAGTGTTAAAAATTTGAGGATATGAAATTATGGATTATTAAATTCTATCATTTTAGACACCTTTCAGAGGGAATATTCGGGAGGTGGAAATGAGGAACCTAAAACCAGTGCCAGAATCCTTTATGTTTGGATAAACACACAACATGTTGAAGAGGGAATTACTGGGACTGATTATAAGTGACCTTAAATTCTCTGGCCTACCGAGTCTGGAGGTGACCTCATCAAGCTATTTGGACATCTTCGATGAGAGAGTCAGTGTTTGCTCTCTGAGCTGCTCCCACCCAACCGCAGCTATGGGTGACTTCAGCACAAGTGAGCACCAGAGCTTCATTGCTTCAGGCCCAGGGCTTTAGGGACCTCCTTAGTGCTTCTCCCCTTGTCTGCCTCTCCTGAACATTCCATTAAAACATCTAGTTTCAGAGCCCCCAGTTCTCCTTTGGGTGAAGGAAATCTCTTGGTTAAGAAAAATCCAAGTCCTAAAACATTTAATTTCATCCTACAATCACCCTCCCTTACCTTTCAGTGTTCTATTTATAAAGAAAGCTCCATTCTTGCTGATCTTCTTTCTGGTCATTTATGTTTTCAATGTGAAACCAAAGATATGAAGCTGGTCTACAAAAATGCTACAGGATTGTAATATGATTCCCTGGAGACACAACTAAGTGTGACGTGCAGGAGGGGCACACAAGCACGCAAGCTCCCAGAAAGAAGGAAGAGATCTCTGTGCTCATTTCAGTGCTGCATACAGCACCAGTGGTAGCTCATTAAGAGTTAAACAACAATGATATGTTTGCATTTCTGGCTTCCAGATCCAGAGAAGATTAAATAAATATTGGCATATTTTATAAATGAACTGCTGGAGTGGGGGAAACCCAGATAGAATCAGTTCCAGGCAAAGTTGTGGGGAATCTTGGTGCCTTCTCTCAAAATATTGAACATTATATTGTTTTTCCTGCAAATGACTAGTCCACTTCTTATAATATCCCTTTGAGGTAAACACCAGAAAAGGATCATTAGTCCCAGTTGCTTCGACTAGAGAGGCTGGTAGGGGAAACTTGCTCATCAAGGCCTAACAATTTTTTAAAAAGACACTTTCTTCACGCTTCAGTTTGAGGACACTTTTGTTTATTTACTTGTTCATTCCTCCATTTAGTTATTTATGGCCAGTTGTCACCAAACAAAGCTATAGGGGGGAAAAGGGGAGATTTATAAAAATGTAGCAAATTGAGACTTCATACGCTTCTCTAGATGGAAAAACAAAATAGAATATACAAAAATTTTCTCCTAAAGCTATAGAAAATTTGTAGGGAAAAAAAGACAAGCACATGGCAATGTAATATGCATGGGTTCTGGTATTGGACAGAGGTGAGTTGTAGCTTTCACTCTGCTGTTTAGTAACTATGTGGTCCCAGGCAAGCTACTTTCTTTTTCTCTGGAATGGTAAAACGGAGATGATAAAAGTAGAACCTCACTCAGAGGGGTGGTGGTGCAGATTAAATGAGATAATGCATGTTTAACATTACCTGGTGCAGGACACACATGAAATGTGCAACAAAAGCTGTTAATATTAGTATTTCTGTTAGAAAGGGGACATAAACTTGTACAATAAGCACCGGCAACTATGCTGTAACTACTGGAGGGGACTTGGCCTCCCAATGGCTGAAGCAGCTAAGAGATTTATAATATTCAACATTATTCAATATTATTTCAGCAGCAACTAGTTCTTCTTTTTGGATAGCAGAAAAGATATCAAAGTTGAAGCATGATAAGCTTTGGGTCCAGAATGCTAAAAATGCTAGAGTTCACAGCAAAGTAGAGTAGTCATTTACAAAAGCCAAACATATATAAACTTCCAAACCCAAGTAATCTAAGCAATATGAAGGTAATCCAAAAAGAATAAAATGAAAAAAATAGACCAAACTTCTTTATAAACTGACACTGACATCCTGGCCCTGCATAATGCTGCTTTCTCATCTGTTCTATAAGAACTTCTAAAATTTACACATGCCAAGAATATTTTAATAGCAAGAGTCCAAGTAATTTAAATATATCTGGTCTGTCTTTTTTCCTGGTTCTTAGAGTACCTGAGCACAGCTCATTCTAATAGGAGGAAGCAGACTTCTTTCCTCTCTGGCTCTCCTCTGGGTTCCATGAGGAGACTTGGGGTGCCGTTCCATTACAGCAGCTACCAATTAGCCACCTCCTAAGAGCTCAGCAGCTGATCTATTTTTTAAAGAGAACAGACAATCTTCAACCACTGAAATCTACATTAAATAGAGCTACATATCTGACCACAATAACTGAAGGTTATAAAAACATATTTCCTCACAGGATTAAGTAAAATAAGGCTACTTACCTCCAACCAAATCTATGAAGCCAAGAGCAAAGTGATATTGTTTACATTTTACAATGATTCCTACGTCATTGCCATCACCACATTTACCAATTTATACAACAGCTGAAGACTCCACTGAGCAACACACCATACTCTATGAAACGTGTGTGCTGCTTTAATTAATGGTCTACATTTTTTCCCAGTCTTCTTCCTGCCATGTTAATTTTCTCTGGGTGCTTATGCTCAGATCAGTAAAAACCTCAGTAGCAATTTTCTTTTATTGACTTTGTATTTCACTCCATGTTTAATTATGCCAGCTAATAACTGCAGAAATACTGTATGGAATCCAAATCACATATCTGGAACACAGGGACAGAGCATTTGTGCATTCATCCCTTAAAGTACTTGGCCCAAGACTTGGGGAGAAATTTCTTCACTGAGCAGCTAGGATGGTCCAAGTAATATACCCTGTCAACTTCAGTGTACAAAGTTCACTAAGTCTCTGTATTAGTCAGCCAAAGCGGTGCTGATGCAAAATACCAGAAATCTGTTGGCTTTTATAAAGGGTATTTATTTGGGGTAGAAGCTTACAGTTACCAGGCCATAAAGCGTAAGTCACTTCCCTCACCAAAGTCTGTTGCCACATATTGGAGCAAATTGGCTGCTGAAGTTCAGCCTTCCTCTTCCTCTTAAGGGCTCCATGGTCAGGCTCTCTAGGCTTTGTTTCTCTCCCCAGGGCTCAATTCTTTCTGAGCTCAGCTGCTTTGTTCTCTCCACAAGGCTGTGAACTGTCAGGCAAACAGCTAGTCTCTTTACCCAGGGCCTTCTTTCCTTCCTCATGACCAAGCTCCTCTGTGTGCTTACTTCCCAGGGCTCCAGCTCAAAAACTCCCTTGTGTCCTCCTTCTCTATGTCTTACTTCCCCATGCTCCACATCAAAACTCCAGCATCAAAACTCCAACTCACTCCTCTGCTCTGCCATGTAGTTTTATCTGTGAGTCCCCACCCACCAAGGAGGCAGGGATGCAACGACCTACTGATGTGGCCCAGTCAAAGCCTTAATCATTATTTAATCAAGTAAAAGTAAAACCTCTGAATCCAATACACTCTAATATGCCCAGACCAGTATTAGACCAGTTTACAAACATAATTCAATATTTCTCTTTGGAATTCATCAATAATATCAAACTGCTACAGTCTTGATTTCCTCTTCTTTAAAATGAGGTTGATAATATTAGCAGGCATCTCAAAGGGTAACTCTTTGTTGTTGTTGTAATGAGATGATACATATAGAACATGTAGCACAGTACCTGGTGAAGAATGAATATTCAATAAGGGTTTGTTATCGCCATTGTCATCAACAACAACCTTGCCATAACCTGAAAGACTAACGGAACTGGTAAAACTCTTTGGAGATCAAGTGGCACTTATCAAACTTGGATATGCCTATAACCTTTGAACCAGCAGATCTACCTCTTGGAATCCATTTTAGAGAAATAATCTCATACACAGCCCAATGGACATGTAAAAGGTTGTTAATATAATGCATTACTTGCTATAACAAAAATAACTCAATTAACTTAAATACCCTTTATTGCTAAAATTATTAATCAATATGTTTGTATGATGTAGTGCCATGCAACAGTTTAAAAGAATAAGATATAATTGCAAGTATTGACACACAAAAACACCTATATGATGTTAAGTGGGAGGAAAAGTGCAAGTTGCAGAACAAATGTGTGTATGATACAATTTGCATTTGGAAAAGACCCACAAAAATGCAATACATTTTATCACGTTTTCCTTCCCTGTGATTCATCCAGGACAGCACGTGGCCCTTTCTAATGCAATGAGAGGCAGCCACAAATCTTAGTTTAATGTCATTGGAAAAGAAGGTCTCTCCTTCTCCTAGAGATAAAGCATTTCATGATGGTTGGACATCTTTACTACCTTCTGGGAAGGTCCTGACCAAGAATAAAATATGTTCAGAGAAATGTCGTGACTTAAGTTGGGAAGAGACATTTCTGATTAGTTAAGCACAGGATCCAAGGAAGCCTGAAGGTAGATCTAGCCCTTGATATTTTAGTTATAGGAGCAATAATTTCCTTCTGTTTTGGAGTTAGTTTGGATGGCATTTGAATTTTTCACTTGCACATGAAATACACACAAATTCCCAGCTCATTCCTCGTTCCACTACACCAAAGTTTTTAAACATTTGTAGTTCTATAGTCAAAAAGAATTTTACATAAAATCCCAATTTGTAAATCCAGCTATGCAATGGAAAGTGGAGAGGGTGAGATCACAGAACTCAGAACCCCCAGTTAGCCACAGCTGGGCTGGGGCACTGCATTTCAAACAGGGCTTTCAAAGGATGTGTTTGTTTTTCCCCAGACAAACCAATTAACCTTGCAGTTCTACGGTTTCTTTATCACAAATGGGAAGAAGAATATGTTCCCTATCAACCTTTTAGGTTTTGATAAGAAAACAGAACAGATCTAAAGTAATTATGAAAAATTATAAAACTTTTAAATTAAAATCCTTGTCCCAGTTTCAAATCTGAGTCCATATTTTATTAACCTTAAAATGCGCTATCTCAAGGAAAGAGATGGTTATCTTCAAAACTTAACCATGCTATCAGCCCTAAAGTACTGCAGACTCAAGCACGACAGCTGTAATTATGCTTATAACAACCACAGGAAATAAAAAGTGTGGTCAAACCAGAGAGCCATGAATCTCCTGTTGTGGTTTAGAACTTGCACATATAAATTTCACTCTGTCTTTGAGTCTGCTGTAATCATTTCTGGCATTATACCAGGAGAATATATCTAATATCAAAACAAAAACAAGAATTCTCAGAGTAAAAATAATAATGAATAGTGAATGTTGGCTCCTTTCTAATTTTTTCTTCTTCCTCTTGCTTAAAAAAAAGACCTATGAAAGAAAACTGCTCCTAATGAGGCCAGGGTACCTTTCATTTCTAACTCTGTTTGTAATGTTTTTCCAGTAGTTATCACCCTGCTCCTCAATCTCAATCTTACCTAAGCCAGTACATGTCTGGATGTCTCCTCACTAAAAACAACAAACAAACAAAAACAAATATATATCCTACATGCCTAGTATTTGCCAGATTCTATGCTCAGTCTTAAGAATTAAAATTACATATATACAAACACAAACAAGCACATAAATAAATAAATGTATCCTGCTTTTAAGAAACATTCTAATTTGTGAAATAAGCAAATAAATAAGAAAAAGCCCTGTTTTAAAGAAATGAACACACTCATTTCTAAGGAAAAACTGTCAAGTAAACCAACACAGTATTGTCATAAGTGATATGTCAGAGATATGCGCAGGGCACCAAGAAAGAGGGGTCTATTTTACACCAAGGTTTCCAGAAATTCCTGAGTAATTCCAGACACTACAGCATGGCTGGGGAATCGAGTGCTGGACTTTGAAAGATGCACGATCCATATTATGAAAGACCGGACATTATCTTGCAATGGAGAATTAATAGGCAGAACTAATCTAAACAGAATTTTGTTTTAGGACAGTAGCTGTCAAGCTTAAGTGTGCATAAGATTCATATGCCTCAAACACTGAGATAATCCAAAATAACTGATTCCATTAAAAGGGACCTAGGAAACTGAATTTTAAATGCTCCTGGTGATTCTCATGTAAGTACTCTGAGTTCCATACATTTCCTAACTTCACAGCAAACAGGATATTGCAGTTGCCAATACTGACCAGAGTGAAAAGGTCAGTGAATTGAATCTGACCTTTCCCCACTTTCATCTTGTACAAACAGGAAGAATTTTCAAAGTGTGCAATATCTGATCTGAAGCCCATATCTGTAGAGTTTTATGTAGCAAATTTGGGGCCCCGCCTCCTGCCCACCTCCTGCTCGTCAATTCAGCTAATCATCAATTCTCTACAGAAAGGTACAATATGCAGCATGCCTAAGGCTCATAATACTTTTGGGGGCCCATAATGATGTTTTAACATCAGAAGGAAAAAAAATGAACCTTTAGGTAGAAGAAAACATTTACATAATTAATATATTTGTCTTTATACCAATGCAGTTATAAAATACATTTATATCTATATTTTTATAGAGAGAGGGGGACCCACTAAAGTCAACATGAAGCCCAGAAAGGGCAGGTGAGAAAATGCAGATGATCAAAAACCCTTTACACTGGACAATGACCTGTGTTTTATGTTAACATGAATGTCAGAGTATGGGAAAGCAGATTCATTATATCATCAGGAAGCTGAAAAGAGGAAGAGCTTTGATTCCAGGGAAGAGGCCATTTGATTTCCTAAATTCCGGTATTAACTGCTGGGATTTAAAAACCTTCCAGAAAATGTAATCTTTAATCAGGATAAGGTTCCGGCCACATATAGTAGAAGATGCAAGAAAGAACGTAAGGCAAAGAAGACAAAGAATCTCTCAAACAGTCCCTAAACCATGATGGCAGCTACAATATCTGGGTTTCATAAGGTTTCCAGAAAAGGCCAATCTGGTATTTTAGCGAGAACCCAGATGTCAACAGAATAAATAATTAAATACAAAACAAAACTACTGCAGGTGATGTCAATAAGTTTACAAGATATTGTACAACTTTTCCCACTCTCAACTTGTCTCTACACCACTGGTAGGTTATTATTTCTTACTGTAGTTCTGATCAACTCACCCTTCTGCCTGAAATTTTATTAAGAGCTGTCTCCCTTTTACATAACTAAAATATATTACTCTGATAGCCAGGAAAACAATTTAATTATTGAAAAACTAGTTGTTCTTACATTCAAACTTCTTATTTGGCATTTGAAGCCCTTCAAAACACTGGCTACAAGCCAGGTTTACAACCTGCTCTCTCAATTGTGTCCCATTTTATTCCTGCACTCTAGCCAAAATGGACCAAGAGTTACTTCAGGGCATGACCAATAATTTCTCACGATTATGTCCTTGCACAGGTTTTTCCCTGTGAATCGAGTCCCATCCTCACCTGTGCCCATCTCCCACTCTGCTGTTCTGGGACGCCTTTAACTGCCCTGCTCCCCAGATAGGGCCTTTCCCTCTCTCAAAGTCCTTTGATACTGTTCTGTACCTCTTCTATTGGCTTGATTATTTTCAAAATTGTGTTTTAGCTATTATTATGCATTCCCCAACTCCATAATCAAACTGAAAGTGCATTAAAGGAAATGGGCTTTAGCAGAAAGCATTGGATATAACTGGTGTTCTTTAGTAACAAAACAACAACCTTATCCCATCACCTCACTCTTTCCACCTTACTCTACCTTACTTTTCCTGTAGTTCTTAACTCCTCTTGAGATAATATACCCTGCATTCATTTGTTAATTTGTCTTTTCATTAAGTCATAAGCTCCATTAAAGCAGGGGCTTGTTGTTTTGTTCACTGCTGTAACCTCAGTGCCTAACGCTGTGCCTGGGATGTAATAATTGCTCAGTAAATATTTTTTAATGAATTAATAACTGACAAGTACTTATAGTTAAATATTTCTCGGGATGTATAAAGATGGAAAATGTCTCACAACCCCCAGAGTTGAGCTATTCCCTCCATGTAGGTTTAGTTAAATGCAATTTTTCAGAACTTTTTTGGGGGGGGATATAGTAGAAAGTAATCTGTATTAGGTCCAAAGGAAAAAGCCATGGAAGTGACACATCTAGCAGACAGAAAGTTGTGTTTTATGGAGGAGATATTTTGACAAAGTCACAAGATGAGAAGGTCATGCTTAATCACAGTAGCAGTGACTTCATGTTTGAGAAACCTATGTTAGAGGACTCTTAAAAAGGGAGGTGGGTTGGAAAGCAGCACAAACCACAAACAGACATTTTCTTGTTTCACTCAATATATATCACACTTTAGAATTCTGTGGGAATAAAACCTGCAGGTTACAGAGATATGCATACATATGCATATATTAAAAAAATGCCAATTTTTTTTTAACCCTTCCAGAGTTTAAGATTTTACTTATAAAAGACCACACAACAGAAATTAGTAATAGAAGCATCTCCTTCTTTTCCCTTAGGAGGCATTTCTCAGCACCAGTGCAGCATTTCATCCTCCAGATGCTTGTCCTCTATGATAGTTTGGGAACCCATGGAGCCAGGAATTGACACAGCAAAGGGATTTGCATCATGCATTAAATAAATACCTATTACTATCTCCTGGTATCAGGGACTATTTTGGGCACTGAGTGCATCCAAGGGAATGAAACATTAAGTTCCCACAGAACTTGTAATCTAGACTCTTGCTGAACCATCCTCTCCTTGTGTCCTTCTTGGCACACAGAGTAAGTGACAACAGCCTAAAGGAGGTACGAGACAAAAGCACCGAGGGCAAGAGGGGGTGGCTGGGAGAGAAGAGGGGATAAGACCCCCAGGGAAGATGAGAAGATCAACTAGAATCTGGTTTCTAGATGAACCCAAAGTGCAGCCATCTAAGAAATACTCTGCCTACCAGTCTGGCATCAGGCCTGAAGTATGGTGACTTGTTGCTAAAACTTATTCATTTTTATATTCCTATTAAAAGAAAACCCCATCTTCTACAACATAAGAAAACTTTCCCCTTTGTTTTTTACTAAGCATTGAAGTTTATCTTTAATGTATTATTCAGGTTGGAGCAATGATTAATTAATCAGACCTCTTTTGTACTGGGAGAATAGAACTAGGCTCTCAGCTAAATAACACCAGATGCTCCAAGTTAGATTCTGTCAAGGGGATGACAGTGTCAAAAATAATTGTTAATTATGCAGTAAAATTTACAAAAGTCTAGAAATGAATCTGGATTTGGGGGAATAGATTTTTTTCCAGTGCTTTTGGCATATATGTGATGTTGCTAAAACTCCAGTTCTGACTAACATCTTGTGTGAATAGAGAACAATCAGTAAACACATGCTGTATGCCTCCGTTTAGGATTTTGGCTTGAAGCCTGTTTAATAAGGGATATTAGTGTATAAAATTGAGTTTGTTGTTCTACAAGTATTGTGCGTATAGCAGGCATTTAAAGGAATCCAGCCCATTAAATGCATGATCCTGTGGGAAGAGGCCTAATCAACCAGAAACCCTTAACTTTAAAAACTAGCCTAAGGGAGAGAGTCAGCAAAATGAATATATTTGTGAATCTTTCTGAACCCTAGATATCAGCGGATGTGGCTCTATAGCTGATGCTTACATATAGGGTACAGCTATTTTATTTTATTCTGCAACTTTCGATCAAGGCTGACATGCTTTCAGAGAAAATGGTCACTTTTCAACACTTGATAGAGAAAATCAGACTCGAGGAATGAATCAATCAAATAAGAACAGGAGCACAGGCCGCAGCTGTAAGGAAAATTCCTTTTGCACAATCAAAAGTTGAATCCTGTGAAGAGATGAATCTAAGACATTGCTTTCTGATTTTGAAGGATGTATTTTGATTGTAGAAGAATTCAATAGAAACTCAATGATAAAATGCCACTCCACTTAGACTTTATTTTTGGAACCTTCTAGTACAGCTGCAAGTAGGCACAAAATGCCTTTAGTGGAACCTCTCCTTAAAACTGAATTCTGGTTAGAATTTAATATTGCAAGAGTTCTTCTTGTCAGCGGTTGAACCAAAGCTCCTGTGTATCCAAGAAATGGATCGATAGATAGCTTAATCTATTTTTACAATACAGAGGAAATGTGGGCTGGGTATTTTCATTTTTAGAACCAAAAGCACCACCCAGAACGATTTAAGGAATATACAAGACAAAAGGATTCGCTGGCTAGAGGGAGAAAACTCTCTATTGTGCCAAAGAAGGGTGGGGTGAATTTTTCCATTGCTCAGGCATCATCATTCTCAGCCCATCTTTACAACAATTTTGATTAGCCCTACTTATCCATCCATACATCCTTTCAATCTTTTGTTAAATCCTTTAAAATTTATAATGTGTCACATTCTCTATGAACGAAAGTTCACTCCTTCATTCCTCTCTCTCTCCCTGCCTCTCTTCTTTCCTTCCTACCTTCCATCCTTCCTTTCTTCCTTCCTTCAATAAATAAGCAGTGAGCACATACTTTGGACCAGGCACTGTTTTAGGTGTTAGGCATATGGCAGTGAGCAAGAAAGGCAAGGACACTACTCTTTTTTCTTTCTTTATTCCTCTTTTGTAATTTTTAAAATGAGACAAGTGGTAGGTTTACAAAAAAATCATGTAAACAATACAGCATTACAATTTACCCCGCTGTTGTTGTCACTTTGCATTAGTGTGGAGCCTTTGTTCCAATAGATTAAAGAATATCAAAATTGCACTATTAACTCTAGTCCATAGTTTAACATTAGGTGTATTTTTTCCCTATATACCACCCTATTATTAACACCTTGTATTAGTGTCATACATTTGTAATAATTCATGAAAGAACATTCTTATGCTTGTACTATTAACTATAGTCCATCCTCTACAAAGAGTTCACTGTGTTATATAGTCCTATGTTTTATGTTTTTTTAAAATCTTTTAATTTTTATTCTAGTAACATATATGACCTAAAGTATCTCCTTTTAACCACAGTCACCTATATGATTCAGGGCTGTTACATATAAATTCACAGTGTTGTGTTACCATACCCACCATCCATTTCCAAAACTTTACAATCAACCTAAAAAGAAATTCCATACAAATTAAGCATCAACTCCCCATTCTCTACTCCAATCCAGCCCCTGGTAACCTATATCCTAAATTCTAACTATATGAGTTTGCTTATTCTAATTATTTCATACCAGTGAGATCATATTATATTTGTCCTTTTGTGTCTGGCTTCTTTCCCTCAGCATAATGTCTTCAAGGTTCATCAATGTTGCTGTATGTATCAGGACTTCATTCCTTTTCACAGCTGAATAATATTCCATTGTATGTATATACCACATTTTGTTTATCCATTCACCGGTTGATGGACACTTGGGCTGCTTCCATATTTTGGCAATTGTGAATAATGCCGCTATGAACATCAGTGTGCAAATATCTGTTTAAGTCCCTGCTTTGAATTCTTTGGGGTATATACCTCGAAGTGGGATGGCTGGGTCATATGGTAATTCTATTCTTAGCTTTCTGAGGAACTGCCAAACCGAAGGACACTGTTCTTGAGGAGCTTATTGTTTAATGGATGGAAGCACACAAGCAAACAGAAATAATAAACAAGAGCATTTCAAATTTAAGATAATCATGTGTTACGATAACAAAACAATGCACTGTGCTAAATAGTACCTGAAAAACAGAGTAATACTTTAGACCTTTTCCAGGGGCTGAAAATTTCCAGCCATACAAATAAATGGGAGTTGGCAGAGGAAACAGCAATTATCCAGGCCCTGAGGTGAGAGCCATTTCAGCAAACTGAAAGTTCAGAAAGCTCAGTGTGTGGCTAGAGAATGAAATAGGAACTTGCAAGGGTATCACAGTCCAGTGCAAAACTTCTTAACATTTTTCTAGTTTCCATCAGATACCTGATAAAAACTAGAGAAACTCACCCCACCCCCCCCAAATCACCCAGCCATGCTCACAGGCTCATATCACATATCTGGTGTAGTATCTCAGGGAGTTCGCGGATCCTCTGTAGACCATCTATATATTCACTGGAGATCCATGGATTCTTGGTATAGGAGAAGATAGAATGATTTTTGCTGCTATGATGCTGCTTTTAAAATATGATTTAACCAACTTGTATTGTGTGTTAAGTTTGTGCCAAGCATTTTCAGACACATTACTAATTTAATATACAGAGAATGAATCCAAGGATCCTAGAGATGTAATGAGCTGTTTAAGCATGCTAATCCATGAAAGTGCTGGAATTTGAACCCAAGTTTTTGATGCTAATCCCATTTTGCCACTATCCTCTTCCTGATTTAGGGCTTAAGGGAACTGTTGCACTGACTGTTCAGTGGAATAAATCATCTCCATGCCCCTGCCCAGCCTTGATTTTCTGGACTTTTGAGGTTGTATAGCACCTAAAAGGACTTTTATGTTCTACCCCTGCCTGGGCTTGGATCCCTTTCTTTCTTTTTTAAACTCATGCTTCAATTGCTGCTTCCAACACCTACAAATTTAGTGTCATCTGCAGGTTTCATTAGCAAGCTGCCTATCCCAGCTCTTCCAGGTCATTAATGGAGCTGTTAAATAAGTCTCATTCTGGCCCACCCCTGCGGAGGCCTGCTGGTTACTTAGGTCAGGCTCATTTATCATTTCTCAGCAGTTGGGCATCGGTGGACAGCCTCAGACATGGCGATGGCACTCTAGTCCAAATCAAGGATCATTTTCAGATTTCAGGATTGGTCCAATCAGTTGCATCTCAGTTAATCAAGCCCAAGAGGCAGGGCTCATCACTTCTAAGGAGAGTGGCCATATAAATTATCAACAGAACCAGGATATCTTTGAAAGTGACAATTATTCAGAACAACAGTGTCAGCTGACACTCTCCAGGATGAAGATGAAGTTCCTTGCATCTTCAGAATCAATTAAATTTACTGAGCACCAATTATGTGGCAGGCACATTTATACATATCATCTGCTTAAGCGAGAACACAAGAGACAAGTTAAATTCCAGCCTCTGCCGTAACAGAAGCACTATGCAGCAACAGAATTACAGGAAACCCAGTCCTGCTCCTAACACCAGTGGATTTGTTTCTCACTTGTCCCCATGAATTCTCATTCTGCAACTTCTAACCTATAATGGGAATTTTTTCATTTAATTTTGTTGATTATACTCTAGTAGAATAATGCCCATGCTAGGACATTAGCAATAGGGAAAAGCTAAAAATCAATTGTTGTATAAAATGATCTTTTCTTCCCTATTGAATTCTATAGAAATCTCAGAGCAAACAAAGAACTCTGTCTCTTCTCTCCTCCCTCTGCATTTTTCCAGAAAGCCATGTGGCTCACTATTATTTTAAGGACATACTTGGTACAAAGCTGGAATCACCTGCTTCTTGAGTTTGGCAAAACCATGAGGCAATAACACATAGAACCTGAGAATACATTTTCAATGTGTAAATTGAAAGCCTACAGACAAAAACCACTGCTTTTCCCTGATTCCAAACCACTCAATCATTCATTCAATCTCTTAAGAAACCCTATGCCAAAGTAAATTCTCCTATTTATATTCTTTCATGGTGATTTCCTCTAGAAGAATATTAATGCAGTATCTTCTCCATCAATATGCCCCTCCCTTAATTTTAAAATGCATGCTTCCAGGGAAATCCACTTTACACATTTATGATTCATTATATTGAAGTAAGAATAGCTTTTAGCAGGCTTTTAAACATTACTAGAAAGCTTTAAATACTTTACTACTTAAAAAAAAATTCCCAGGTTACATTTTATCACAGGTAAATGAAGCTGGACAGGCAAAGACTAAGTAGGGAATCACCTATGATTCAAGGTGAACAACAGAGTTAGCCAAATATGAACCATTTGTGTATTTTTGTCTTGAATCAGAAAAACATTTTCAGTTACTCGAAAAGGACTCCAACTGCAAAAGAAGGTTGACTTGCAACTGTGAAAAGCTACAATATTTGAAAGTCACACAGGTATAGCAATACAAATTCCAACTCCCAACTTCACTGAAAATGTTTGCAAATATCTTCCTGGGATAAAAGAAGAGGTAAATCAAATGATTCAGAAGCCAAACAGGTTTCCTTAAAAACACAAATAAGCAGAAACCCTGGTGTCTTATAAAAAAATTTTTTTTTTTCTTTTTTTTTTTTACCATCACTGCTAGGAATACAAGATTTCCTTCAATCACACGAGTTCACCTCCTGCTGCACATATCTTGTCTACATTTCTGAAATGTACACACCTGTTCAGCAAAGAGCATTTCTGTACAGAGTTCCTCTGGTGCACAATCACCACTTAAACCAGTAGTTCTCAATCCTTGCGGCACTTTCAAAACCCCTAACAGGAAAACAATATGCTAAAACATGGGACCCACCCTAAACACATTCTGATTTAATTGATCAGGAGTGTGGCCTGGGCAACAGGATTTGTAAAAGCCCCTGAGGTGACTTTAATATGCATCAAATGAAGAGGGCCACTGATTTAGGTGATATTTATTTTGAAATGCCTCAATAGCAAATGTTTGAAGAAGGGGATGCAGTATGGTGTGGCAAGAGGTAATGGAAAATGGAAACGTTCACGCAACAGGTAAGATGCAAGTGGAAAAGTGAACAGTGACGACTTAGTTTTAACTTCAATATTTTCACTGAAGGGACTACATTGATGAGAAAACCATCCTCTGACCTTGAAACAATGTATAATTCTAACTGTAATAACTTTTGATAAAGAATGGTGCATGGTGTGTCAAGAGCACGTAACTAGGGGGTTTTTTGGGGGGGTTTCCTGAAGAAGTTTCTGCTGAGATCTGAAGGATGAGAAGAAATTACCTAGGTGAGAAGGAAAGGATTCCAGGCAGAGGAATCCGCATGTATGAATTACCTGTGCCCCAGAAAAGAGCTGGGCATGTTCAGCTGGCAGAAAGAAGAAAGTGGCTGCAACTGAGGGCAAAAGGGAGAGGCTTTAACTGGGAGTCAAGAGGAACCAGGCAAATGTCCCATTCAGAGCCCTGGTGAAAGATGAATATGACAGCTTCGGTCCAGGGAGTAAAGCAGGGGGGCTAAATGCTGAGAACTCTGCTCCCTAGGACATCGGTTAATCAATAACCAAGACGCAACTAGAGCACATGCCGTGCTAAGCACTGACCAGAGTGAGGTTGTCAAATTCAGCCAACACTTATTTCCTACCTGACTTGAGTAAATTATTTACCATCTCTTCACTTTATATGTAAAATGCAGTAAACAGTAGAATCTCCTCCCTGGGGTTCTTATTCAGATTAAGTGAAACCAGGCTTGCTGAGCCCCTGTCAATACTAAATGCCTACTAAATGTTTGCTACTTTAAGTAGGACTCGTGAGAGCCTACCGTGTAGTCAGAGACACAGGCAAGGCCTTGGCTACCTCTGATCCAACAGATCATGGGGAACATGGGGATTGGAAATAAAAGGCTACAAGAGCTGAGTGAAGGGGGATTCATTTTTAATTATGGGGATGGCGACGATTTCATGGAGCGCAAAGGAAATGTCTGAGCGAAGCCTTGAAGAATGAACAGCATCATATTCCTATTCTCTTCTGCTTTGTTTTGCCTGTACTGCCAACTCTTTTATCTCTATTGCATTTTGTGTTCTAAACATCAGCAAAACACTAGTATCCTCTCATGTTAAGCCAGAATTTATAAGAGAAGCAGAGATCTGGGAGAGGGAGAAAAGCCACTGATGTAAAGGAGAAGTTGGTGAGTCCAGTTTAGACAGGCAGGGTTTCAAGAGGACTGCTTAAGAGTCTCCAGTGGTTTCCTGTGTTATTTACAACGCAGATGTCCTCGGTACATTTAAAAAAAAATTATTGAAGTATATCACTCACACATGAACATACATAAACAATAAGTGTATAGTAATAGTTGTGAACTTACAAAACAAACTTACATAACATCATACGGGCTCTCATACCTCACCCCACCACCAATGGGGTTGCATAGTTGTGAAAGATCTTTAACTAATGATTAAAGAGCATCCTCAAAATATTAGTACTAACCAAAGTATTTTCCCCCAACCCACCCTATTATCATTTTTATTTTTATATCATTTATATATGAACATACATAAACAATAAGTGTATAGTAAAAGTTGTGAACTTTAAAAGTAAACATTCATAACATCATACAGGGGTCCCATACATCAACCCTCCACCAACACCTTGCATTGTCATGAGACATTTGGTAAAAATTATGAAAGAATATTGTCAAAATCTTACTACTAATTATAATCCTTATCTTACATTTGGTGTATTTTCCCCCCAACCCACCCTATTATTTTTTTTTAAATATATTTTTATGACAGAAGTTGTAAACTTACAAAACAATCATGCACATGTGCAGAATTCCCAAACAACACCCCTCTATCAACACACCACAACGTGGTGGAAGATTTGTTACAGATTATGAGATAATATCATCTGATTATTACCAGGTCCACAGTATACATTGGGTACACATTTTCTGTACTACCCTATTATCAACACAGTGCATCTTTGGCATAGATGCAAGAATATTATATTATTTCTGTCAATTACAGTCCATAGGTCACTCCAGTTGTATTTTTCCCATCCTTCTCCACAATTCCCACCACCCTGTAATAGTGATGTACATCTGCTCTAGCTCACAAAGGGCATTCTTGAATCTGTATCATCAATCACAATTCTCATCCACCTCAGGGTTTACTGTGCTATTCAGTCCCTAGATTATCTCTAGCTTTCTGTCAATTGGCATTTACATCCCTAGACTACCATTTTCAGCCACATCCTCATTTATAAACCAGCTGTTACTCACTATAATGTGTTATCATCAACTCTGTACATTTCCACACTTTTACAGTAAAGCTAATTAAAACTTCTACATACATTAAATATTAGTAGTCCATCTCAGTCCTCCTCCTACCTCCCCCAAGAATCCGCCACCTACCACCAAGTCTTGAAGATGCCTTCCTACATTTTCTTCTAGAAGCTTTAGGGTTCTTGCTTTTATATTTAGGGTTTTGATTTATTTTGAGTTAATTTTTGTATAAGGTGTGAGATAGGGGTCCTCTTTCCTTCTGTTGTTATGGATATCCAGTTTTCTCAGCACCATTTGTTCAATGGACTGTTCTGCCCGAGCTGGCTGGGTTTGACAGGCTATTCAAAAAATCACTTTACCATAGATGTGAGGGTCTGTTTCTGAACCATCAATTCAGTTCCATTGGTCTATGAGTCTGTCTTTATGCCAATACCATGCTGTTTTTACCACTGTAGCTAGGTAATATGACTTAAAGTCTAGAAATGAGAGTCCTCCAACTTCACTTTTCTTCACTTTTCCTTTTGAAGATGTTTCTGGCTATTCAGGACACCTCACCCTTCCAAATAAATTTGATAATCATGTTTTCCATTTATTTTTAAAATGCTGGTGGAATTTTTTTCAGGATTGCATTGAATCTGTATATCAATTTGAGTAGAAATGATATCTTAATGATATTTAGTCTTCCAATCCGTGAGCATGGAACGTTCTTCCAATTATTTAGGTCTTTTTTTAAATTTCTTTTAAGAATGAATTGCAGTTTTCTAAATACAAGTGTTTTACATCGTTGATTAAGTTTATTCCTGAATACTTAGGTTTAATCTGTCATACTTTATTTTCACCACTCTTTTGACATTTTTAGTTACTTTTATTCATATAATCTTCATTTCTAGACTCTCTTCCAGGCCTCTCTCTCCTGTCTTTTATTTTCAGGCTGTAGCACACCCTTTAGTATTTCCTGAAAAGTTGGTCTCTTGGTTGCAAACTCTCTCAGTTTCTGTTTATCTGTGAATATTCTAAACTTGCCCTCATTTTTGAAAGACAATCTTGTCAGATATAAGATTCTTGGCTGGAAGTTTTTCTCTTGCAGTATCTTTAATATATCATACCACTGTCTTCTTGCCTCCATGGTTTCCAGTGAGAAATCAGCACTTAATCTTATTGGGTATCTCTTATATGTTATGCATGGCTTTTCTTTTGCTGCTCTCAGAATTCTCTCTTTGTCTTTGGCATTTGACATTCTGATTAGTATGTGTCTTGGAGTTGGTCTATTCGGAATTTTTTGGATAGGAGTACATCTTGCTTCTTGGACATGGATATCTATGTCCTTCAATAGGGTTGGGAAATGTTCTACCATTATTTCTTCAAATATTCCTTCTGCTCCTTTTCCTTTCTCTTCTCCTTCTGGGACACCCATGATATGTATGTTTGCAAGTCTTTTGCTGTCATTTAGCTCCCTGAGAACATTTTCAAGTTTTTCCAATCATTTCTTCATCTGTTCTCTTGTATGTTCACTTTCAGAGGCCATTTCTTCAAGCTCACCCATCCTTTCTTCTGCCTCCTCAAATGTGCTATTATATGATTCCAGTGTATTTTTTTTCCCAGTGTATTTTTAATTTCATTTATTGTACCTTTCATTCCCATAAGATCTGCTATTTTTCTATGTATGCTTTCAAATTCTTCTTTGTGCTCATCCAATGTCTTCTTAATATCCTTAATTTCTTCAGCCATCTCATTTAATTTATTAAGGAGATTTGTTTGAACATCTGTGATTAGTTGTCTCAACTCATGTCATCTGGAAGTTTATCTTGTTCCCTTAACTGGGCCATATCTTCCTGTTTTTTGGTGTGGATTGCAATTTTTTGTTGGTGTCTTGGCATCTGGCTTACTAGAGTATTAATTCTGGGTACAGTTTTTCTCTTTAGTTTAGGGCTTCCTGCGCTTTCTCCCTTGCTGGTTGTGTAGTAGGAGCCAAGGATGTAGTTGGTGCTATAAGCTATAGAGGCTCAAGCTGCCCTCATTGCTCCAAGGACCAATGAAGCTTCTCCCAACTTTCTCCTTTGCCAGGCCACAGAGCCACAGCTGTGTGGAATAATCTAACTCATACAGACCTAGACTGTAGTTGTCCAGAGAGACTGATGAAGCTTCACGTCCCTTTCTCCTCTGGGGTGGGGATGGAGCTGCAGGTGTGGGCAGCAATCTATGCAGTGCAGGTCCAAGATGACCACAGTTGCCCCAGCAGACTTCTGATTATTCAGTCTGTGCCAGATAAATGTACCTGCAGTTCCTGGATAGGCTGGTGCAGGGCCCGCCAGCTTCCTCACTGTTAGAGGTGGGACTGAAGCCTAGGGTAGGGCTGGAGGACAATCTGGGTGAAAGAAACCGGTCTCTATCGTCACTGTGATTTTCAGTCACCCTGGCTTCCCCTCATGTTCGGGGTGGAGTCAAAATGGCGGCTACCGGCCTCCTTTGACCTGGACAGGCTCAAACTCCAGCTGTTCCTAGGGTTATACTATAGCCAGCTGAATTGACTAATCAGTAGCTGAAATCGGTGGCCAACCGTCTCTTTCTCCCCTATTTTTGGGAAATGGAGCTTCCAATTCCTGCCACAGCATAGCTCCTGGGGTGGCTTGTGCTGCCAAAGTAGGATGATCACCAACCTCCGTGGCATGGCCTGTAACTTCCCGGGAGGCTGGCGCAGCTCTCCCCAGCTTCCTCCCTGCCTGAGGTGGGCCTGGGGCTTAGGCTAGAGCAGCAATCTGATCTAGATGGAAAGAAGCCAGTCCCTATCAGGACTGTGATTTTCAGTCAGCCCCGCTTCCCCTCATGTCAGGTGCAGAGTTAAGATGGCGGCTACCAGCCTCTTTCTGACTAGGACAGGTTCAAACTTCAGCTGTTCTTATGATTATATTTTAGTCCACCAAATTTAATAATCAGTAGCTGAACTTAGTGCCCCCATTTTTGGGAAGTGGAGCTTCCAATTAGCGCCGCAGAACAGCTCCCAAGGCGACTTGTGCCTCCAGTGGATGATGGGCACCGGCCTCCATGGCGTGGAGGGCTGTACTTACAAATCTTCTCTGCAGATGGGCAGTCTCCTCCTTCCATTCTTTCAAGGATGCTGCAGGATGCACTTCTGGTCTCCTGGAGCCCCCAAACAAGTGCTCTAGATAGCTCTGGGTGATTACTAACTACCCTGTAGCAGTAAAGATTCTAAGAGCTCTTTACTCTGCAGCCATCTTGCTGTTTGTCCTTTAGTACAATAAAAAAAATTTTTTTTTTACTTTTCTATTTTTAAAGAAGCTTTAGATTACAGAAATGTTTCATTGAAAATATAGGGGATCCCCATATACCCTACCCCCACGCCCTTTCTCACTTTCCCCCACGAACAACATCTTTCATTAGTGTGGTAAGTTTGTTACAACTGATGAACACATATTGAAGCATTGCTACTAACTATGGTCTATAGTTTATATTATAGTTCACACCTTCCACCACACAATTTTATAGGTTTTGACAAAATGTATAATGGCCTGTATCCGTCATTGCAATGTCATGCAGGACAATTCCAATGTCCCCAAAATGCCCCATGTTACACCTACTCTTCCCTCTCCCTCCTCTCAGAACCTCTGGTGGCCACTGCTTTTATATCAATGAAAAAAGTTCTTCCATTGCTAGGATAATAATAAGTATACTTTAGTCCACAGTTGCTTTCCCCTTTATGTTTGTTCATTCCTTAGTTTTGAGGATTTTGGAATGGTGATACCCACTTTGTTTCTGATTGAGAGGGGGCTTAGATCCCATGGGGCAGAAGGATGGAACTGTCTTGCTTGCAACTGCGGATACTCTTTGTTTTTTGGGATGGGCATTGTCCATCATCATCCTTTTGTTACTTATCCTGGTCAAGTCCGATGAACTGGAGAGTAGGTGTCGCAACTCTGCTGAGATTCAAGGCTCAACCGGCCTATGAACAGATGGAAGATTTAAATCTCTGTGGAAGCCAACTATAGAATTGCCATATGATGCAGCAATCCCATTTCAGGGCATATACCCAGAAGAATTGAAAGCAGGGTACATTTTTAACAACACAGAGAAAAAAAATAATTAAAAAAACACAACTTTAAAAAGCAAATCCAGTTTTACATAATTACATTTCGCCAGTGGGCACAGGAGATCGCCCTGAGCACGCTAGTGCTGTTGTGAATGGGCTTTGCAGGATCTGAGTCAGGAAGGGAACTCGCCCATTAATACCCAAAGTTCTGTGCTTTCTCCCTACCAGGTAGGATTGTGCCAGGTGGGGTATGTCAGCCACCGATCTCTGACAGCACAGCCTGGCTTAGCATGGGCCACGGCAGGACAGAAACATGGAGAAATATTCTGTTCGAGGCAGCCACTATTAGAGCCAATCCATAACTATTTTTCCTCTTCTGAAATCACCCGTGACAGATCACTTTGAGAGATTACCCTTCTTTAAACACCCCCTTCGACAATTTGTGCTCCAGCCATGGAGAACAAAGCGATTTAATTTCAGAACCCAGCAGTTTCTTTATGACACTTGGCAGAAAAGAATGTGAGAAGTTTGGAACTAGCTCCTTGCAGACATTGGTTGCTACAGAGTACAGATGTCTAGGGGGCTTTAATCACGATAAACATCCCATCGACCATTTTAAAAAATGTGCTCAGGAATGGGAAAGAACCTCATAAAGGCGCCTGGATGAAGCGATGTACTTGTATGGTTGAGTGAGCTGAGCCATCAGCCAGGACTCCAGAGATTCCAGACCACGACTGTGCCCTGGAAGAACAGGGCTCTGAACCCACATTCTGCTCACTTGCCTCATTGGGAAAGCACAGGGCACGACCACTGCCCCACCTTGCAGGATGGCAAGAAGGAGAGCTAAGGGCCATCAGGCTGCAAGACACAGATATAATGTCACTCTTTTGCCCCTGAGTTCCTTTTAATTTTAATTGGTCTCTGTCAATTACTGGGAAAGAGAAGGCTATGCCATCTATTCTAGTGGCACAGAGACTTTAGTTTGCAAAAGGAAGTGGATTATGAAGACAGGGGAAATCTATCTCAAATCATATAATCAGCAAATAATCATTGATAGCTAATTCAAAGAGTTACTAAAAGTGAAATAGTAGTTCTCTTTTTCATTCAAATCATTTATAAGTGACAAAGGGCAATAAGGAAAGAAATAGGGGAGAAGAGTTCAACTTGCTGATACAACGCTAAAATTTACTCTCTGCTCACCAAAACCTCTTCCAGGACAGAGACTGAAAATGGAGTTTTACTTTTAATTTTATTCGAGCTTTATAGTGCATACCCCTAGTCCAATAATGGCGGGTGAGTTCAGGTCACTAAGAAGCCATAGTTAATTGATACCCCTACAAAGAAGCTGTTTTAAGTTGAGTTTGTTATTTACTGTTTTTGTCCATTCTCTCTATCCCTCTATTACCATGTCCTGGTGGCTTTCCTGTCACCATGCACTGGGAAGCTTTCCTTGTCAGCTCTAGCATTCAACGTCCCCTCGACTGCTTGACCATTGACCTCTCACTGCTCTAAATGTCATCATTCAAACATGATGACATGTGATTGGGATACCCAGAGAGGTAAAAAATATACCACCAGAGTACCAAAGATAAGACAAAAATGAAATCAACATTATTTCTCTCAAATAACTAGCAGATAATCACTTTATAAAATAGATGCATCCTAGGAAAAAATGCCCATAAAATGAGTTTCTTGAACACAAATCTTAATTTTAAGTGATCATCATTGTAAAGCCAGAAAATGTGTTATTATCTACACACATACACACACCCACTAACATACACCATTCAGTTAACAGGTTTATTTCTTAGGGAAAAAAAGGATCAATTTAGATAGTGGAATGTCCTATTGGTATAAAAGATTATCAGGGGCAATAGCCCCAAATCATGGCCTGACCTTTCCCAATTTGTACCTCCTTCAATAAGAGGCCAGGTGCACTTAAACTTCTGAACTGAAACAAAGACATTCTTTCCCATGTTATACTAAGGTCAGGTACAGAGTTTCAACACATGAGCTGTCACCATCCTTCCTCTCCCTCTCTTTCCTTTCTCTCTTTCTCTAAATTCAGGTTCTTACAATGTTTAATAGAACTGAGATGCAGTATCTCATTTTGCCAGCAGATGCCACCATTTAGCATAAGGGCAATAACAGAAAAAAAATATTAAACTTTAGATGAGACTTGTTTTCAAGTTGGAAATTCCAAATTCTATATAATCAATTCATTTTTAAATCATATACTTAAATGATACATGAAAATAGTAGTATATAGCAATCAGTGAATTAGTACTAATTCTTCTCTGTAAATCAGTGATTTTATATGAAATGAAAATCTCTACACCAATGAAAATAGTAGCTCACATAACTGGATCTCTTATTTATTCTGTTGAACTTTCCCATTTCCTAGGGCAATCTTTTCCTAAATGCATCAACCTCTGAGATCTCCCATCTCTCAGAGCCTCAGAGTTCCAGTTTATCTACATTTTTCATTATATCTCATATGAGAAGAAACCCATTTGATTTGCCAAAAATGTTTTGTTGTTGTTGATGGGAAGAGGATACATTGCAGCTACTGCAGGACAGGAAAAGCACCCTTCCTATAGTGGAAAATATGTCTTTTGGTCCTGTTTCAAAGCTGTCTCCGAGATTTAAATGAACTTTTATTAAATACAACAGAGAAATAGGGATTTCTGATTAATAAACATTCTGTGTAATAAAGGAATTTTATTTAAATAGTCATTTAATTTTATTAGTCATTTGTCATTAAAATAGACTGTATTAGAATATTATTAACAATTAAATTATCTTGACTTTAATTTTCTTTGATGATTTCAGAAGGCACTTCTAAGTACTGTCTCAGGGAGCAAGGGCTCACAAGTCAGAATGCCTGGACTTGACTTTCAGCTCAGTCACTTCTCTGCTTTGTGTTCTTGAGCAAGCCAATGAACGTCTCTTTGCCTCAGTTTCCTTATGAGTAAAATGGAGATGTTAATATTTATCTCATAAGGTGATGAATTAATATATATAGACTTGTGTCTGGCACATGGGAACTAGAGAAAAAATGTTAGGAACCATAAATATTGCAAATATTAAATATCATTACACTAAAGTATTGGTTAACATAGAATTTAGGGTTATAATTGCTGTTGCCTAAGATTTTACTTTTAAGTGGCACAATTTAAAGCATCATAAATCTGAATCCATTTGCTATCAAATGGCATGAAAGTAAAGACAAGCTTGCAACTTTTCATAGCAAACTATGGAAATCACCAACTATAAAAGCACAGTGCTAATTACGCCACCCTGGGTTTTAATCATGTGCTGAAACTACCCTGAAATGCAACTGTAACAGGAAACCAACAAGCCATTTTTATATATTTTTATTGATCTGGATTTGTTTCCTATGACCAATGTCTGTATAAAAATTCCTTAGCATAATCTAAATCATCTCTAACAAAGAACATAAAACCTGTCTTTGTTGTTTCTTCATTGGAGCCCAGGGTTACAGACAGGCCAGCCAATAAGCTCAAAACAAGGGACTTCACTCCACAAAATGAGCTCATACAATGAGGTCAGAAGCAAATCCCACGCACACATTATAAAGACACTCTTTCAGCAAAAGTGACAAATGCAAACAGTCTAGTTTCACTGAAACTGTGACTGGCTATGGCTATAGTTTCCCACACAATCTTATTTTTCAATGTTTTCTATTCCAAGATAAGGACCTTAAAACAAAAGCAATTATTCTGCTATGTTTTACACTATTTACTAGTTGATACAAAGGCTCTGTGCTGCCTGGTAACTGCTCAGATGGCAGAAGAGATGTTCAAAATCCCAGTAAAACAGGAAGCTCAGATTTCCTGCAAGGTCATAACGGACCACGAAAGAAAAAGTCACTGAAACGCTGTGGATGTCAGATTCAAGGACCTGCAGTTCTGCTGTTGTAAAGAATCCAGGGGATTCTGTATAAAGGATGAGCCTGTTTAGTACTGGGACTATGAGCTTTACTATGAAAGGACCTTTGGAGGAAGAGGAGATGAGAAATAATGAATTCTGTAAAATGAAAGGGGCCTCAGAAGTCCATTTGGCTGGTCCCCCTGCCATCAAGTAGACTTATGCTCCAGAAGCCCAAACAGGGGCCACCGTATTCTATTTTATGTTTCTGGCTGTTTAAAAAAAAAAAAGATTTAAAAAAATCTCAGTCTACTCCCAGACTTGAGAGTAAATGCTCTACTAAATGAAATAAAATCCAATTACAAAGTTCATCACAATGCCAGAAATTTGATGCTTCTGACAGACACAGATCTTTAATTTATCAGTAGTCCTCATACACAGAATCCTTATCAGAGCCATCACACAGCTCTACTGTAGCTCACCCTGCTAGACCTCATGTCTGTCTGTCTGTCTGCCTCTCTTCTCTCTCACACACAATCACACATGTACACTGTAATTTAAGGCCTACATGCTTCCTTTTATCAGGTAGTAAAAGCTCTGTAACTCATTATATTTTCCTTTTTGCCATTTTGTGGGCTGTGCAAAGAAAAATCCAGGGCTCCAGTATAACATCTAGATTTGTATTTCTAGACAAATCTAGGTTAAAATGTAGAAAGAACGGTGGAAATGGTACTAAGAAAGGATTTAGAAAGTTTAGGTTTATTTCCCCGTCTTCAGCATTTTTAAACTATGCGATACTTGATAAGTAAAAACGCAGTCAACCTCATCTGTAACATTGGGATAAGTGTACTCGTGAGAGTTCTTGTGAGGTTAAAATTAATTCACAGGTGTAAAGGCTTTGAAGATACTAAAGTGCACAATGATTTAAGTTTCTCTGCCCTACCTTTTATTTTATGTACTTAGGCCTCCGATGTCCCAAACCTGCACATGGAGGCTGCTAGACCGTCCCTGCCCTTTGTTCACACGGGATTGTACCGTCCGATTCCCCAACACGCTGGTCAGCCCTCAAGCCCCCCCTTTTGATCATGAAAGGGAGTTGCCCAATTCAAAATCTGCCAACAATGCTGCTTCTTTCTGCGGTGATTGTGACCATGAGCCCCCAGCTCACAGTTTTCTCCTCTCTTTTGGCCTGTCCAGTTACATTTATTTTCATTTAGACAATATCTTTTTTATTAATTTCACAGACTTTATTTTTAGAGCAGTTTTAAGTTTATAGATAACTTGAGTAAGAAGTACAGAGAGTTCCAAATACCCCCTTCCCCACACTCAGTTTCCCCTATTATTAACATTTTGCATTAAGGTGGTACGTTCGTTACACCTGATGAACCAATAATGATACATTATTATTAACTAAAGCTCATAGTTTACATTACAGGTCACTCTTTGTGTTGTACAGTTGAGTGGGTTTTGACCAATGCATGAAATATCATTACAGTATTATACAGAATAGCTTAATTGCCTCCCCAAATGGCCTGTGTACCACCTGTTCATCTCTTCCTCCCTCTCCCCCATGCCCTCCCTGGAATCCTTGGCAGCCACTAATCTTTTTACATTCTCTGTAGTTTTGACTTTTCCATAATGGCATACAGTATGTGTAGCCTTTTCAGATGGCTTGTTTCACTTAGCAATATGCATTTAACGTTCCTCCATGCCTTTTCATGGTTTGATAGCTTATTTCTATCACTGAATAATATTCCATTGTATGGATGTACTACAGTTAATTTACCCATTCACCTATTTAAGGATTTCTTGGTTGCTTCCAATTATTAGCATTTCTGAATAAAGCAGCTATAAATAAATGTTCCTGTGCATATTTCCATGCGAACATCACTTTGCAACTCATTTGGGTGAATACCTAGGAGCGTGATTGCTGGCTCATATGGTAAGCCTGTTTAACCTTCTAAGAAACCACCCAGCTGCCATCCAAAGTGGCTGTTCCATTTTGCATTCCCAGAAGCAATGAAGGAGAGCTCCATTGCACCACATCCTCACCAGGACCTGGTCTTTTCAGAGTCTTGGATTTTGGCTATTCAGTTAGCTATGTAGTGTTAGCTAGTTGTTTTAATTTGCAATTCCATCATGACATATGATGTTGAGCATCTTTTCAGATCTGTTCAGATCTTTTGCCATTTTTAAATTGGGTGGTTTGTTTTCTTAATGCTGAGTTTTTAAAGTTCTTTGTATATTTTGGATACAAATCCTTTATTAGATATGTGTACTGCAAATACATTCTCTCAGTCTATGGCTTGTCTTTTCATTCTCTTTTAAGATAATATCTGAATGTTATTGTGTGTAACTCATCATAGTACTTCTTCCATTGCCTGGCATCATGTTTGTCTTTCTTTTCCATTAGATTCTTAAGGGGCTTTAAAAAAGGTTTCCTATTTTAGTTAATTTCATATAATCACCAGCATTTATGCCTTAAACAATGCCTCAAGAATGCTCAACAAGTGTATACCGAATCAGGGCCTCGCATTTTCAAATATCCCTTCTCTTTCTAACTCTTTCCAAGTTAACTCAAGAAAATTTATCTTCTTTCTCTACTCTACTCAGACATCTATGAGTATAAAATAACAGTAATCTTGCCTGACAAGCATAAGAGTCATGTGAGTGCTGTATCACATTAAGAAAAAGAAAGACAATTTCAAAGAAAATTAGACATAAAAATGAACAAGTTGGAACTCTCTTTAAAGTAATCTGATGGTGTTTAACAAGAAGTTTAACACATATTATAATCAATCTCAGGGGGGAATATATACAAATAAATAACCGAAGAATAAAAGAAAATATAGTTTGTTCAAAAATTCATGATGGATGCTTATTTAATGAAAAATAAAACAATTAAGTAAATTCCCAAGCAAATATCACTATGCCATCACAACAAAATATTACACATCTAATGAAAATGCTTACTCCCAGCTTGTGAAAGGCAAGAAAAAGAACATGACTTTAAGATTATCCATTTTTTATGTAACATTTATATAATCTAAAGCTTCTTTAAAAATAAAAAAAAAAAATTAAAAAAAAAAGACTATCCATGATTATTTCGAGAAAAACTGCTAATTAAGACACCATCTATTAGATATTTCAACATCTCTTACATAGCGCCAATGCAATACATTCTGTTTAGACTGCAGTACAAGAGAAAAATCATATTTGAAAGGCCAACATGCTTCCCTTTATCAGGTAGTAAAAGCTCTGTAACTCACTATGTTTTTCTTTTTGCCATTTTGTGGGCTGTTCAAAGAAAAATCCTAGGGCTCCAGTTTCCTTAATCTAGGTTCTCTTATGATTATTCTCTTACTCTTTTAATTATTTGACTGTTTTATGGAACTCATATAATTTATGGTTCCATTTTATCTGTAACATTTAATGTAAATTATCTTAAAATTATTTTGGAAATAAGCAGGGCATAATAAATACATGAATAAATCATTAAAAACTGCAAATATACTGATCATATAGCAATAGAGAAACACATTAAAAGAATAAGGTTAAGTGATTAAGATACGTGAAACAAATATTAGAAGTGAATCTGAATGGATAATAATAATAGTAGCTAACTTTTATTGAGTTTTTACTCTGTGCCAGACATTGTTGCACCCCCCCACAATTTCTCTTCTAGAGACAAGGAAACCAAAGCACAGAAACATTAAGTAATGCATCCAAATTCATACAGTTAGCAAGCTACATGTATACAATTTTAATGTACAATTATTTTCTTGAGTTTACATTGATAACAATAATATTTATTCATATTATGAATGAACATTGAATTCAATTTCTAAAGTCCACAGAAAAGTAAAAAATCACCTCTTTAATGTTTACCATAGTTTGAGTAATAATAATATTTTAAAATTTCTTAATACTTCAACAGAATTGTATTGTTTAATATTATTTCAACCACAGTATAGAAGATGTTTGAGGTGAGTGAAATTAGTTTGGGGGACAACAAAATTACGTTATAGTTACAATAACTAAAGGTCCTTTTTTCATTAGAATGCTCACAGAAACAGGAGATGCAACGTTAAAACATCACAGGAAGCTAGAACTATTGAAAATATTTGTCATATCTGAGGAGGAATTTCCATTAATACAGTCTACCTGGGACAGGAGTTCAGTATTTCAGGGCAAAGAAAAAAGAAAAAGACACTTGTTTAAACACCCCACAGGGACTTTACCACCAAAGGAATGTGTCCACTCCATAGGTGCATGGGAAGTGACTTGTAAAGTACCTGGATTTATGCCATGCCTGCATCACTTCCTGCCCCCTTTTGTTAGTATCTCTTCTCTCTCCAGTTCCCAAAATTTAACAAGGTCAGGGACACTGCATCTTGAAATGTGAAGTCAGTGTTAAGGATATGTGTATACACAAGAGTTTTACACTTTTATAGTCTAGTGTTTTGATGATGATTTTTTCCCCAAATAATTCTTTATGTCAAGGGGAAAATTCCATAAAGTCTGGTTCAAATTACCCAGGAATAAATATGCTTCTATAAAGTCAGACAATTATCCAGTAAAAGCAGAAGACCTTTCACTGACCCATGAGAACCTCACTAGATAAATGACTGCTAGACACCAGAAAGTTCATTAGGAGGTGTGTGTGTGTGTGTGTATGTGTGTATGTCTATAATTACATTCCCACATATAGGCTTATATTCATATATAATGCATATATATAAATGCATATAAATATATATGTGTGTGGGCATGTAAGGAAATGCACAAACATATTAGTTATTATTTCCGATTAGTAGAAATACGGGACCTTTTGTTTTCTTCTTTATGTGGTTTTCTATTTCCATGTTTTCTAAAATGAGTTGGTAGCAGTTTTATAATAAATCTTTGTTAAAAAAAACTGTAAGGGGAAGTCTATATACTTAAACACTATAATACTATTTCTTTGAGAGGAGAACAATCTGACATTACAATCAGCTGAGAAAGTTCGGCAGCACAAACCATATGAAACCATTTAAAATCTAACACCTTTTGTGATTCTGGTCAATGCAAAGTAACCATGTGTGCTATATCCAGAAAATCAGTCCTCAAACATAACATGTGTGACACTAAAAGCTGTTTAATGAGATTTAATATCCTTTTGGTAATTTGAAAGGCAATTCTATATCTCATGATATTGAATTCTGATGGTCATAATAATAAACATAAATTCTCATTGACTGAGTCTCAAGTAAGCCTGGTAATTTCTCATTTTCCACATTCTTAATGAAAAGCACTTAGCTTTATATGTTTATATTCACATATTATAAACATGTGGATATAGAGGATAAGATTTTTTTATCAATCCTTAGCTTTCTCATACCAAAGTTAAATAGCTGAATGAATTTTCAAATGTTTCTGCATTCCCCAACATTCCTAATTAAAAATGGGAACTCACTCTTGGACAAGTTCATGACAATAACTCTTTTTTTTCCTTTATTTTTAAAGACAATAATTCCTTAGTTGCAATGAAATTTGACAATTCTTACAATGAAATTAGAATGGGCAGAACCGTAAAGGAATCAGACTTAAAATGTTCAGTAGAAGTTCAACACTTGTTAAACCTTATTGAGCAGAAAGACATTAACTATCTTCAGTTACTTATACCATGACTTCACCCCAGCTCTCCACTAAGTTTTTATTCACAAATATTTAAAATCCTTTTAGGCAGCTACCTGCGGCTTTAAATTCCCCATTTCCAAAGAGTTCAAGTCATTTCTATTTTAACATTTAAACAATTACCTTGGATAAGAATAGAAAAGACTGAATATGGTGCCAACAACTGGGCCTACTATCTTAGAATCCTGGACTCCTAACTAGAAAGGACATTAGAAATTATTTAGCATTATCTGCCCTCCTCCCCATCCCATCTCCCCTGACCTCCGAGATCAAATGACACATTTGACTAATTCTAGGTCTTCAACAGCCTGTCACTCAAACCTATACTCTTCTACCTGTGGGAGAGAAAAAGTGAGGAGAAAAGGATCCACTCTTATAAAAACGTGCTTTCAACAACTGTAACAAATGTACCATACCAATGCAAGGTGGTAATAATAGGGTGATATATGGGAACCCCCATTTTATGAACCATTGTTCTGTAAACCCACAACTTCTCTAAGGAAAAAAAAAAGGAGGGAATTAAAGTAATAAAAAAGAAACAGAATTTCACAAAGTTTGTGTCTCAAATTGAAAATGACTGGGTGTTCACCATGCCGTAAAGGGGTCTGCCCCTAGGAAGGCTTTCAAATTCAGAGACTGTCACACTTGAAGGGGCCTTAAGAGAGTCTTTTCAGACCCTCTCATTTCAGAGACCTGGCAACTGATGCCAAGGAAGGTTAATATTAGCCCCAATCCCACAGCATGTTAGTGGCAGAATCAATACCAGAAACCATATCTGTAACTCCCACTTTGGTGCCCCCTCCTTGATACATCAGGCTATACCTTATATTTTAAATACTTTTGCCAATATGGGATTTCATTCCATGCCCCTACCCCCACCAAAGTAGCGGGGAAGGATCCACTCTGGGTCAAGGTTACCAGCTATTCCCAAGGAAACAGTGCGTGGGCAAGAGGCTTTTCCTACCCCTGCCTCCTATTAAGCTCCAATTTATGTAACAGCCTGCTTTGTATTGATCTGCCCTTTCTATGCTGGAATTCTACTCATACTTAAAACCTGGGAAGGAGTGTTTCTACCCAGAAGAGGTATCTACCTTCCTGAACCGGCCATCCCTTAGCAGATTAGCAGACATGAATTCTTTCCTCTTCTTCTCTTGCTGACGGCAACCTGGTTTGGTGTTGAGGCACTGTGTTATACTTTTCTCTAATTATACCATCTAAGCTCTGTCTCCAAGACTTTATTATACACCCTCAATGGTCTGGGTACAGATGAAAAGAAGTAGTATTTTTAAATAGGGCAATCTTTGCAAAGAGCTTCCACCCCAATGGTCTCCAGCCATGTTTAAGGCAACCATGAACAGTCAGTTAATGTGATTCCCCCATTAAACAGGAGAAGACAGTGAGTCTCAGGGTCAATTACCTGTAATTTGAAAGAGCATTCTCTTCCCATACTCCTACCACAGATTCTAAGAAAGCTCTGTACACACCCATTTCTAGGTAGTGTGGTTTGACTTAGCTATGATAATGAGGCAATAGACACTTACTAAAAATACAAATGCTTAACATTTAGTGAGTCCACCAAAGCTTCCAATACTATGCTGAACATTTTTATGTATAATCTCATTTAATCCTGTCAACAACTCTAAAGATGCATACTATCATTTCCCTTATTTAACAGATGAAAAAACAACAACGAAAAACTATCTAGCCCAGTAAGTAGCAAAGCTGGGATTCAAACTCAGCCTGCTTGAGTTTAGGGCCTATAATTTTTTAAACACTATCTCCTCAATCTAATGAAAACAGATTTCTAAGCACTCATAAAGGAAGTTTTCATTCCCTAGGGAGATTGGAACTTTGAAGTGAAAATGTTAATGGATATTAATATTTTTATGACTTTTTGTTCAAGTCTTAGGCTTGCTTAAAACCAATCTAGATGGCTCCTTTATTCATTTTGTCAGAACTGAGAGGAAATTTGCAGCCCTGAGTTCACCCCTGGGGTTCCAAGCATCATGGGCACTTTCTATTGTTATTTAGCCATGAAATAGCTCATACATTTCACTCGAGAGTTGTCTCTGTACCCTGTGTTACAAAAACCTCAAATCCCTCCAGGCAGAAAACTACTCTGTGAGCTTCTACCATGTTCATTATCTTTCAACAGCCTTACCAAATAAAAATGTTTTTGAGTGAAATGAGAATGTGTTATGCAAACCGTAAGGAAATCCAAAAATATTACTTAGTATCTTCAGCCTTCCTTTTCAAAGATAATAGCTATCTGAAGTGAAAAGCCAGCCATCTGCTACAAAGCTTCACAAATGAGTCTATCGTGCTAGACACTGGAGGCCAAAAGCTAGGTAGGGATGGAGTGCAGTGCATAAGAGTCATTTAATCAATACTGATTAAGCCTTGACTCGTACATCTTGAGACTTAAAATGCCTACTTTTTGTAATAATTTAATCATTTCTACTATTATTTTCTGGACCATTGTTCAATGTCTCTAGGAAAGAAACTCAAAATGGGACTGGACCCTCTCATAAAGATTAGGAGAGATGAAAAGAGGGAGAATAAATTGAGTGTTCCCAACCACATAGGTAGAGGGAAAGGTGAATTGACAAAGGTTGGTTTGTCACTACTGGAATCTAGGCTCTCTGTAATATAATCTTGTTCTATAATTAGCCAAATCTAATTCAACAAGTGGGGTTACACAGAGAAGTTCTAACGTCTACTATATTAGTCACCACTCTTTGTTAGGTGAGAAACTCAAACAAGTCAAGGAGGGAAAATGGGGAATGTGTGTGGGATATGGCAAAATAACAATGGGTTGACAGGACAGCATGTCTTCGTGGGGACTGGAACTCAAAATCCTTCTGCAAATGAGGCAGCTTCAGGGATTACATCTGTGGGAGTTTGAGGTCATTCCTTTTGGGTTCTGCCATCCATGGACTCACTTGCACTCTAAAATGTCTCAACTTCTGTCCTACTACCCACTGATAGTATTCCTTGCTCCAAATCTAAATCCTGAGGAGAAGAGTGGCTAGTCAGCTCAACTTTTCTCCCCAGGCAACAGGTAGCTGGCCAGCTTCTGAATACCCATCTTCTGATCATTGCCCAGTTGTCTAGGAGAAGGTCACATGGCACAAGCTTGGCCTTCTAGACTTATGCCTTCAATAAGGCTCTGGGCAAGACCAGTTCCTTTGAATGAAGTATGAATTAGTCCAGAACTCCAAAGCATCTTTAGTACATTATTTTATATGCATATAAGTATATTGATAAAATTTATTGAATGCTGTGTTTTTCAGGCAGAGAAGGTATGAATTCAGTCCATAAAACAGCATTTTAGGAACTGTTAATTTCCTTACTTTCTATAACAAGATTTAATTTATCATTAAGAGAGTCATGTAACATGGTGTCTATGGGCAACTGGAACCAGACTATTTGGGTTCAAATTCCTGCTGTCTCAATTATTAGCTGTGTGAGCTTGTATAATTCTATCTCTCTAATTCTCACTCAGCTTCCTCATTTTTAAAATGGAGACAACAATAGTACCTATCTAATATAGTTGCTATGAGGATTAAATAAAGCAATATATGTAAAGTGTTCAGCAAATGCCTGGCACATTGAGAGTGCTATCTTAAGTATTAACTGTGAGGGGGGGGGGAGGAGGCAGAGGAGCAGGAGGAGGGAGAGGAGAAGGAGGATTCTAAGCCCCTAACCCACAAAGCTGTCAAGAGGATCAAAAAGTAAAAAAGAAGAAAGCAAAGAAACACTCCTACCACAACATTACGTTGCTAAGGATTTGGTCCACTTCTGCTTAGAGTGAGGTCACTATTCCCAGTCTTTGGTAGCTCAACATATCGGGGAAGGAGGCACCTGCCTGAGCCTTTGGTCCACACAGGTTGCTGCTAGGATGGCCGTCACCCAGTCTGCAGGGCCAGTCATGGGCCCCTTCAGGTGTACTGACTTGCTCTCCCCTGCTTCTGTGGCAAGCTTCGGTACAGAATTCTTTTGCTGGCTCTCTTAAGACCCCATCTCTCATTCCTTCTCCAAGGTCTTGCAACCACCACCACCACCACCACAATATTGCTGGGAAGCAAGGCACACTTCTTCTTTGCTTTTGGTAATCCTAATCCACCCTCTAATCTCCTTCTCTTCCCCTTTTATTTCTCCCTTTCTCTATAGCTTGGAAGAATCTCTTTCTAATCAACTTTGGGGAAAGAGTTTACCACAAATCATGAGTCCACTTTGGGCGTGGACTTTTGGAAAGAAAAGTATGGAAGATTTGTAAACCACATCCATTCCAATTTCTCACTTGAAGCAATTAGCACTGAGCACACTATCTGCTTGAATTTGGTGCAGCCCTGGAGGGGAACAAGGAGGAAGAGTAGATTACTCCCTCGAGAAATTATCAAGCCCCCATGCATTCTATCAGATAAATTTAAGACAAACCTTTGAGGAACCAGGTACCAGCGTGCTTAGTACTTTGTTAAAGGTTATATGCCTAGTAAGTTTTTGAAAAGGCATTCCTTTAGACCCAAGTCTGTTTGACTCTAAAGCTGGAGGAGCTTTTCTCCCTTTACAAAGCTCACCATGATCTTTGGTGAAAAAAAGGCATCACCCAAGTAGAATAAGTAACTAGATATGAAACCTAGCTGTTGAGAGAGCGCTATTGGGAACACTGCTGGCAGATTCCCAATAGCTTCCAAGGCACATCTTTGCTTTTTTGTTGTGGTGGTGGTGGTTGATCCCATCTGTCTTTCTGACTATATACTGAGTTCTCAATCTCAAAAGTGTCTTAGGTTGACATTGTAGGTATAGCTATTGATTAAATAAGCAGCTCCTGATGATCTCAGCAATCTCCAGCAAAGACAGTCCTTGGTGTGTGCATGGAAATAATCTATAAGCCAGGGAAGGTCATGTGGCCAGAAAAATACTAGATGGCCCCTGCTGGTCCAGACTGTACCCCTATAATTTTTGTGTTTCTGAAATTCCATTTCAGATTATCTTTTTAAAAATCATGGGCCTACTTTCTCAATATCACTTTTGAATTAAATAAATTTAGCAATCTGTTTGAAAGGAGATGGAGGACAGAATACAAACAATGTCTCATGCAATGATTTTCTCTTTCAGTTGAAAAGGGCTAATTTTTGTCAACTGATGCTTTATTTTACTTTTTAAATAAGATATAATTTACATTTCCTAAAATTGCCATTTTAAACTGTACAATTCAGTGGGTTTAGTACATTCACAGAGTTGTGAAAACATCACCACTTGTTAATTGCAGAATATTTTCATCATCCCCAAATGAAACCCATTACCCATTAGCAGTCACTCCCCATTCCCTCCTACCCCAAGACATAGACAACCACTAATCTACTTTCTGTCTCTATAGAATTTGCCTATTCTGGATATTTCACATAAATGTAATCATATAACATGTGGTCTTTTTCATCTGGCTTCCTTCACTTAGCATAATGTTTTCAAGATTCATCTGTATCACAGCACTTATCAGTACTTCATTCCTTTTTATGGCCGAGTAGTATTCCATTGCACGAATATACCATATTTTGTTTATCCATTCATTCATCTGTTGATGGATATTTGGGTTGTTTCCACTTTTGATACATAATGCTGCTATGAACATTTATATACAATTTCTTGTGTGAACTTTTTTTTTTTTTTTTTTTTTTTTTT
>JAQZBX010005337.1:0-13496 GCA_029593785.1 Cabassous unicinctus
TTTTTTTTTTTCAGGAGGCACTGGGTATTAAACCCAGGATCTACCATGCAGGAGGCGGGAGCTCAACTGCTTGAGCCACATCTGCTCCCCTGTTTCATTTCTTGACTTGGCCATCTATACTAACAAAAGCCAAACTTTTCCTCATTATTTACCTTGCTTTTCTAATAAAGCAATATCAAGATGGAAAATCACTCCTTTTGATCATCATGAAGACCAAATCATTTCCCTTCACACAAAGTATATATATATGACTTTTAATTGACCTCTATCTTTCCTAACAAACTTTTAATGTGAGCACTTTTAATGTGTGTTTGTTACATGGGTACATAGTTTACGCAAGTCTAATATTCCTCACCTTCATCGAGATTTGTAGAAATAAAAATAGTACCTGTAGAGTGACCAAACTCTCTCCTAACCCTTAGTATATTCCCCATATCACAGATTAATATGTATACCAATTATCAGTATATTGCCTTTCAGCTCCAAATCCATCCTCCATTCCTCTTCTTTGCGATATGGGATATGAGCCCTAAAAACGTTGCTCCTTTGCCAGTGACACAATGTTAGGCCTTCTCAATAGAAGGTGCTGAAGGGACACTGCAAAGTCATAGCTAGAGAAGGGAGCTTTTTTTTTCTTTCAAGTTTTCTTCCTTGTTCTATGTGTTGTCATTTTGGGGCACAGCTTCAGAGGACTGACATGATGTGGGTTTCCAGCCACTAGGCAGGATGTTCCTACCAGCTCCAGCACATATCCTCACATATTTTTTCACCATCAGCAACTGCATATTCCTGTGGCAGCAACACCTTCTTCAATGAGGTCTGAATCTCACCTTTGGGGAGGGGCATTTTCCAAGCCCTTAGCTAGTTCCTGGTTGATAATCCTTCACCCCTAGAAGTAGAGGCTGCTTTCTGCACTTGCTATTTCTGTATTGCTTTGAGTCTGCTTTTCACCCTTTTTAGTATTTAGCCAATGTTTAGTCACAAATAATTCTTTATATTAGATTTCTCCTATTCAAAGTATGGATATGAATTTTGTTTCTCAACTGCACTCTGTCCCTATAGTAAGTATATGCCAATTTAGTGTTTTGTGATTAATCAGACTTCCTCCAAACGACTATTGGTAAGATTGAATAAACCAAGGTGAATAAAGGTATGGAAATAAAGTAGGAAATATGATATGAGCAAAAAGAATTCTTCAGTAGAGTGTTAGGGTAGTACCATTGAGGGAAATGCATCATTAAGAAAAATGCCTAAGGCCTGAAACCTTTGAAAAGCCTACCAAGATGTTAAATATGAATTTCATTTGGGGGAATATCTCTATATTTACACTCTCTCTTTCACTAAACTAAAAAAAGTCTAAAAGAAACAATTTTTTATTTAAATATTGCCAACCGCAATGTCATTGTACTAAATTCAACCTACATATAGTTTGGAAAGTGGTGGTGCATTTTAATGTTTAACATAACATAGGGTCTTGGCCTCAATTCACTTACGAGACCAAAGGTTTGAGCTCAATTCAGATATGAAGGAGTTAGTTAAATCTGTTCTGTTGCTAATCACCGTAATCCTAATACTAGTTACTAGCTTTGCAAATGTGTGTTAGTGATCCCAAAGAATGGTCAGAACAAAGAGAGTTCAAAGGGTGAGGGTTTTTCATTATCGCTACTGGAAAAAAAAATGACTCCATAAATTTTGTCAAAAATGTATGATTTCAGTTTGTCTAAAACCCCAAATACCAAGTATGTCTTAAGTATATATAAATATATTCATTTGTGTATTCAATTTTTTAGGTGAATACTCTTTACAAAACAAAATAAAACAGAAATGCCCTATTGACACTAATATTCACAAGCAAAAAACAATATTGTGGGGTCCTATACCATTTGTGTTTATTTTTTGGCTGGTAATAAAACACCAGTGATAACCATATGTGGCAGTTTGGTGTTATTAATGAATGACAAAAAGAGGTCTTGATTATGTTTATAAACTGGTCTGTTCCTCTGGGAGTGATACCCCTTTGATTATATTAAATTCAGAGGTTTCACTTTTACTTTGTTAAATCAAGATTAGGTCTTTGATTAGACCACATCATTTGGGCATGCAGGGTTGAGTCCTCGTCCCAATGGTGGGCTATATAAATGGACACTTAATCAAGAAGACAGAAGCACATACACAGAGAAGATACACAAAGGATTCTACAGCCCCAGGAAGAGAGATAAGCTGGATACTTTGCAGCTGAAGAGAACAGGGCAGCTGAGAAGCCCTGAGAGATGAGCCTATGCCAGCCTATACCTGAGATCAGAAGAAGTTGGGACCACAGACCCTTAAAAGGAAAGAGGAAGGCTGAACCCTTGCAGACATCACCTGCCATCTTGTTTCAACATGTGGCAACAAACCTTGGGTGAGGAAGTACCTCTTATGATACCCTGAGTTGGACTCTTTAGGGCCTTGTAACTGTAAGCTTTTATCCCAAATAAATACCCTTTATAAAAGCAAACAGATTTCTGGTATTTTGCATCAGCACCCCTTGGTTGACTAATACAGAATTTGGTACCAAGAAGTGGGGTGGTGCTTTTGCAAGTACCAAAATGGTGGACAGATTTATAAATGACTAAGGGGTATTTTTTTGGAGGAATTGTTAGATGCTTGATAGGAAAGGCCTATATTGCTTTGAAGAGACTGCTGATAGGAATATGAATGCTAAAGACGCTTTTTATGAGGACTTAGAAGTAACTGATAAAACTATTATTGGAAACTGGAGAAAGGTGATCTGTGTTTTAATGTTGCAGAGAACTTAGCAAGATTGACTCCTGATGTTTTATGGAAGGCAGAATTTGAAAATGGTGAGCCTGGGCATTTAGCTGAAGTACTTTCCAAGTGAACTCAGAGAATGCAGTTGGCTTATCCTTGAAGCTTATAGTAAAATGCTAGATGAGAGAATTAAGGTGAGAACTGAATTGCTGGGCACAAAGAAACCAGAAAGTGATTCCAGAAATTCCAGCCTCTGGAAATCAAGCCCCCAGATGATAGTGCCCCATTTAAGGAATTAACTAAACATGGAATTTGTAAGTCAGGTTTGAAAATGCAGTTATCTAGGAAAGACTTGTGGAAAGCCTTACTTGTCTAATGTCTTGGATCACTGCTTCCTGAATGCTAAACCAACAAGCTTTTTGTGAGAACTGTATGAACAAAACCACTGTCAGCCTGGACTAGAAGAGACATTGAGGGGAGATATGGAAGGGAGAAATGGCTTTAAGAAGGAAACCTTGGAAGCTGAGGTCTGGAATTAAGACATCTCCTTGGGCCAAGAGAGGAACCCCACCTATGTGTACAGAGAGGGTGACTTTGCCCCTGCATTTAAAGATGGTGGATGTCCCAGCCCAATATTCAGGGAGAGTTTTGCCACCCCATGCTGCTGGGATGGTGGAGCACATTCCACAAGGGTTGGGGAGAGTAAGGTTGACACCCCGTAGGTCTGAAAGGAGTGGTGCTAGCCCCCCCCTCAATAGATTAGGGAAAGCCAGGTCACCAACTCATTACTCTGAGAGGCCAGAGATTAAGGAGGATGTTGCCTCCCCCTCACTGCACTAAAGGGGTTGAGACTGTACCCCAAAGATTGGGTAAAATGTGGCCATCACTCCAACGTTCTTGTAGGGTGAGGTCTGGAGCTCAGTTGCCACCCAGATGCTTGATGAGGGTGGAACCAAGAAAATATCCATTGGGCAAGCCTGTGGAAAGGGTGGATCCCAATGAGGCCCTAGGGAGAAGAAATCATCATCTTAAGAATGATTCTCAGACTTTGAAATCTAATGACATATGCCCTTCAGGTTTATGGAACTGTAGGGAAACCGTGACTCATGTTTCTCTCCCAATTTCTCCTTGTGGTAATGCAAATGTTTATCTTTTGTCTTTCCCTTTGTATATTGGAAACATATAAATTGTTTTATAAGTTTCAGAGGTCTACAGCCATTGGGGACTTTGCCCCAAGACACACTGTATTTCTATAAACTGATTGTGAAATGATTTTGTACTTAGCATTCTTACTGATTTAAGTTTTTTTTTGAATATTGTAATATCTTTTTGGATTTCAGAGGGTGGAGTGTGGCAGTTTGACATTATTTATGAATTCAAAAAGAGATATTGAGTATGTTTGTAAACTGGTCTGTTCCTCTGGGCGTGATACCCTTTTGATTGCATTAAATTCAGAGGTTTCACTTTTCCTTTATTAAATCAAGATTACGGCTTTGATTCAACCACGTCATTAGGGCATGCTGGGTTAACTCCTCTCCCCTTGGTGGGCTATATAAACGGACTCTTGATCAAGAACATAGAAGTAGATACACAGAGAAGATACACAGAGCACAGAGGCCCCAGGAAGAAAGATGAACCTGATAGTTTGCAGCTGAAGAGAACAGAGCTGCTGAGAAGCCCTGAGAGACAAGCCTTATGCCAGCCTACAGTTGAGAGCAGAAGAAGGTGGGACCACAGACCCTTAAGAGGAAAAAGGAAGGCTGAATCCTTGCAGACATCGCCCACTGTCTTGCTTCAACATGTGGCAACAGACTTGGGGTGAGGAAGTATCTCTTACGGTACCTTGTGTTGGACTCTTAGGGTCTGGTAACTGTAAGCTTTTACTCCAAATAAATACTCTTTATAAAAGCAACAGATTTCTGGGACTTTGCATCATCACCCCTTTTGGCTGACTAATACACCATATAAATGTCATCATTTATATAATACTCTGATAGTCTCTCAATGTAATGCTTGACAAAATTCTGACTCTCTCTGCTTGATTCCACCTGGAAGCGAGTTGTTCTTTCTCACCATGTCCCTTTAATATTTGGGAGCATTTACAAAGCAAGCTGCACAGAAAGATTATCCTTACAGCCAACCAATAATGTTTAGAATATACATTCTGGCTGATTATGTCTCTGTCATCTTTTCAAGCTCCTGTACACTTAAATTAACCAATAGAAACAAACAGATTAATATTTCAGGTCACAATTTAAGATACTGCAAGTGGAGGAAGGGTTATGTTAAAGAGTGGAATTTTTCCTATTGTTCCAGAATTTTCCTAAGACCCACTGTTGAGAGAGAGAGAGAAAAACACTCGTATCTTCCCATATTAATTTGAAAGAGTTTCAAAAGTCTGACAGTTTTGGGAATCAACTATCTCTCCAAAGGTGGGAATCACTCCGCACCTCACACTTTAAGTCACCCAAGCCAACATAAGGAAAGAATGCAGGTAAGAGAAACTGTCCTGAAAGCAGATTTTTGCTATAAAAGTTGCGTTTTCTGATCCCTTTGAAAAACCTGGCTAATAGTGTTTATGAGTTTGCCTGCAAAAAAGGAAGACCTTTTGTTTTTTGTTTGCTTATCCAGGTGGAAAACCCCCACACTTATCAACCTTCCTCTTGGGTTACCAAAGCAAGGAAAAATGTTGGTGAGAGATAACTGGGGAATGACCTGGTAAAGAAAGGGCAAGGGCATTTCCTCTAATTCCTGCTCCATGAAGCATGAGGTAAATGGATGTTTGAAGAGCCATCAAGTCTGAAGCAGAGCATGTCTGAGGGGCAGATGAGATTTTGAGTCACCAACTAGCCAAGGAGGTAGAATGAGGCAAGAGACATGCACATGAGGAAAAAGCCAAAGTGAGGCAGGGTCACCCGGAAAATGTGGCTGAATCTCACAAGGTACTAAGAATGAAAAATGATTTCAACAGAAGTTTCTTTTACAGAACACAATAGTTAGCAGTAGAAATGGAAGTCTAATTACTAAAATGTTTATGCTTAAGCAAGAATGTGAATGTATCTTTGATGATTCTAGTCCACCAGTTTCTTACCCACTGGACCGATTTTCCTCCCCTACCCATCTAATTTAAAAAGAAAAAAAATAAACAAATATGAGTTCCATAGAATCCAAGACTACCAAGTTTCCGGTATTCTTTAGATTGATTTAAATGTACCTATTGTATATACAGATTGTGTTAATAACAGCACTTAAAAAGAGCTGGTTAGCTCCAGTCCATACACAGGACTTAGAAAGAGCAATCTGGCACAAGAGCAGTTCCAGCCAACCCAGATGAGAGCTCTAAATTCCTTGGAATCATCATCTAAGGCTGCACTGTCCAATACTATGGAAATGTGGCTAGTCCAAATTAAGATTTGCTCTAAGTGTAAAATATTCACCAGATTTGGAAAACATACTTTTAAAAAAAGTAAAATATCTCAATAATTTATATATTGGCTATATGTTGAAATTATAGTATTTTGTAAATAATAGTTTAAGTAAAATATATAATTAAATTAATTTCGCTTGGGTTTTTTTTTTATGTGGCTACTATAAAGTTTAACATTTTAAATACACCTTGCAATATATTTCTATTGGAAAGCGCCAAACTAATAAAACTCTCTGCCTTCTCTATTTGATGATGCTATCCCCCAATTTCCCTCCAAAAACAGAGCAGCAGAAAAGGGAAATGTGTGATGGTGTAAAACAATGGACAACGGCTGGCATCTTCCCCCCATTCAAGCCACAGGTCTAGCCTGAACTGGAAGGACAGGCAGAAAAGGGCCCTGGATCAGAGAGGAGAATGAATTTATAAAATAAACAGAACTGAAAGTGACCTTTAGCTACTAAAAGTGACTAAAAGAAAAGAAAAGAAATCTCTGGAATTTGGTTGAAGTAACATTAAAGTAACTGCTGTCCTGTAGGAAAAGGTAGATCACTAGAGAACAGTCAGGGAAGTTCTTAGAAAAAAAATATAATCATTTTATTGCTATACCTGAAAGTAGTTGAGATTCTTCAACAAGCCAGATAAATGTTGCCTGTATGTGTCACTGAAATTAAATATGTTCTTTTGGACCTCCATCTTAACTCAATCTTCACTCAAGGATTGGTATCCTAACATTTTAGGTAAATTAATTAATTGAGATATTTATAGCTGTTGTAATACAATGACTCATTTGACATAAAGAATATATTAGGAATATTCTGTTATCTACCCAAGGACATGTAAGAACAATAAAAGTTACTCAAGGGATTCCCAATAAACATTCCTTCTACTTTATTCCTATTGTCACACAGACTTTCACTGGCTCTAGTATCTACTTGGGTTTTATAAACTGTATCTATGGCATCTACAGATGAACCCAATACACACCTTTTGTTCCTGGATATATCTGTTGAGACACTTAACACACACAACTTTTTCCACTAAAAATATGATTAAACAATGTGTTTTGAGTTCCTCTGGAAATGAGCATGACTAATAGTCATTTCTTCTACTTCAGATTCTGGATTTCTCCAACAGAACAACACAATGGCTTCCAGAACTAATTCTTAACATTTTACAATCCTCTTAGGTAAATCAATTCAAGCCTTGTCCATCCCCATCCCCATCTTTAGCATTAAAATGTTTGTGAATAATGTCTTCCAGAATTTCCTCACAGTAACCTTGACAATTTTATTTAAATAATAAAAGCTTGAATAATTCCTGATAGGACTATCAGGCTACCTGCTCACAAGAAATTCAATTTGTGTATAGAGTAGAAACTCTGTACTCTACATATCATTTTAAAATCTAGCATTAACATTGAGTTCTTTGCCATCTTAAGAATGTGCATATATTCAGTATAACAGCAATAAATACTGCTAAAAAGAGACTTTTAAAAACACAAGTATAAACCCTTAATATCATATCCAAATATAAACAAAGATAAGTTATAATTTTAATTGATATTAACTAGTACATTGATGTGTAGACTCTAATTTCTTAAAATCAAAAGAAATCATACTGAATAATGATTTCAACAAAAGTTCTATTACAGAGCACTATAGTTAACAATAGAAATGGAAGACTGATAACTAAAATGTTGAGATTAGTTAAGAACTTATCTTTTATATATCACATTCATAGGTTTCTAGCTCTCTTAATGAATTTCCTTTCCTATCTATTTAATTTAAAAAGAAAAATAATTAACCAGCAGTTTCATAGAATCCAAGAATGTCAAGATTCTAGTATTCTTTAAATTGATTTTTATGTACCTATTGTGTATGTAAATTGTGTTGATAATATGACAAGGCAGCCACCTTACTTCATGACAACCAGAAAGTTTTCATTTATAACACTGTCCCCATTAACACATTCTGTAATAAGCAGTTGTTGTGAAACTTTCCAAACTTTACTTATAGAAATCCAAGCAGGTGCCTTAATCCTAGGAAATGGTCTTGGGTAATATGATTATTTTTATTTAAAAAATTGTTCACTATACTGTAACTAGGTAGACAAGTTTAGAAAAGTCAAGGACTGATCTAAAACACTCAAGCTGGAAATAAGCATCATAAATACAATTAGGTTAACATCCTTAACTCTCCATTTATTCTGAATAGTGTCATAATTCTATAACACTATAAATATTTTCCCAAATTATCCCCCACTCTCCATTATGTTAAGTAAAAATACTATTTAATAATAATAAAAAAAACTCACCATATCTGTATCTGAGACAGGCCCAAAACTGGTCACGTAGATGTTAGTGAAGACTTCAGTAATACTGTCTGATATAAGAAAAAAAGATTGAATGCAGATATTGTATAACGGGAGCCACAGAAGTTAGAAGTGGTCAAGTACATGGTATGGTTAGAAAATGTGATATTAACATTTTTTTCAACTTCTTAACCAACAAAAATAGTTAAAACTGCTCAGTTATTTAATAGATTCTCAAGGTCCTAAATGCAAAATGCCTATGACATTGTGACTTGGAAGACTTACTTGATTATATCATGCTTTTTAAAGCCTGTATTGCTCACAATGAATAGTTTCTTAGAAGTCATATTAAGTGAATTAGTTCATAATAAATTTATCACCAGTACTAAAATTAAAGCATGATCCTAAATTCAATTTTTAAGCTAAATATTACAGATGGTCTTTCATGATGGTAGAGATTTTATCTGTAGATTGTAGCTCAGTATAACTCCTCCATAAATCACTAAAACAGAATGTTAATCATAGTTAATAGACCTAATTCACATTAATACAAAAAGCTTTATTATTCAGTGATATAAAACATAAAACAAATAACTTACATTAATCACAAAGCATTACTTTCAAATCAAGCTTGCTTATAAATGTATTTAACAATGCCTGCAATGCTAAGATTGAAATGAGCTGGATTCTAAAAATATGTAACTTATTAACTGTAACACAATTAACAAGATTGTTCTACTAACCTGGTGATTTAGATCTTTGATGTTAAATAAAACCAAATGGTGTTGGAGAAGTTGTTCAAATAAAGGATTCAAGAAAATAAACAGAAATCTTGTCAATATTCTTGTAGGAAAAATAAATGCATAATTTATTTCAATCATCATGAACTGAACTACTCTTCTACCAAATGTCAAATTTGTAATTCTATGCAAGCAATATCATGAAATATTTTAAATATTATACTGAATGTTGAGATGTTTGTGAGATTAAACTATTTCTGAGGTATTGTATCTTCTAAGAAAAAGGTAAGGAGTTAAAAATAAGAGAGTAAATTTTGTATGCTTACAGCATACTAAGTACCCTTCAAAGGACTTGAGATATGATAATCTGCATGGCAAGTCTATGAGATAGATTATCTGTTATCATGCCTATCCATGAGCACACTGATCCACAGAATGCTAAGGGCTTGTCCAGTGACCCATAGCTAGTACAATAGATAGAGCCAAATTTTAGAAGCCAAGTGATCTGGCTCCTACATCCTCATTCTGACTCACAGCATTATACCACAGTTAACAATAAAATTGAAATTAAAAATGACTTCTTTTTACCAACATATTTCTTTTCACCAGAATATCCTTTGCCAAAGGCATGGTTATATGGCTCCAAATAAATGTGCTCATTAAATTTTATTTTATATACTATTTTATTCCAAAACCTTACTTTTATGAAATCGTATTATAAAAGTCATTTGGGACATGGATGTATTTCTAAAGTAAATTCTCAGCTTCTGCTACCCCAAAGACTTGCAAATGGTCAACCTTAAGGTGTACAAACTGTGCACATGCACAGGGCCCAATACTAAGAAGGGCACTGTAGCAGTTTGATATGGCTTATGAATTCCAAAAATAGGTATTAGATTATGTTTGTAAATTTGTCTGTACTTGGGTGTGATGAAATTAATATTAGGGCTTTGATTGGGTCCTTGGTGGGTGGGGACTCACAGATAAAACTACACGGCACAGCAGAGGAGTTAGTTGGAGTTTTGATGTTGGAGTTTTGATGCTGAAGTTTTGAGCTGGAGCCCAGGAAGTGAACACACAGAGAAGAACACAAAGGAATAGAAATAGCTCCTTAGACATAGCAGAAGCCCGGGGAGAGAGACAGAGCCATTAACCTGATAGTCTACAGCTGGCCTTGTTGAAAAAGCACAGCAGCTGAGCCAGGAGAGAAGCCTGAACTCTTAGCAGACATTGGCAGCCATCTTGCTCCAACACGTGGCAATAAAGTTTGGTGAGGGAAGTAACTTGTGATTTATGGCCTGGTAACTCGAAGCTTTTACCCCAAATAAATACCATTTATAAAAACCAACAGATTTCTGGTATTTTGCATCAGCACCCCTTTGGCTGACTAATACAGGCACCATGCTTAGTTTAATGCTCTGCTTTCATTATCTTGAAATTCTTAAAATATTTTTGAACAAGGGAGCATGGATTTTCATTTCCAACTGTGCCTCGCAAATTATGTAGACAGCCCTGGACTTGCATTATATATGCTGTCAGAAAGAAATTGTGAAAACTGGACCCATGCTTTTTCCCTTTATTCATACCAAATCCATCATGAGCAATTAAATAAATCTTTATCATTTTAGATATTGATTTATATAGTTCCAAAGAAGAGAAATTAAAATGTTATGGTAGTTTTCACCCAAACAGAAGGAAAATGAAATTATTCACCTTATTCTGAAGCACTGAAGTTAGAGAAGAGAGATAATCAAAACTTGTGACTATATTGATGATAATGCCATAAATAACATCTTTTACATGCCAAATGGCAAGTAAAAGGCAAGGGAAGATAATATCAGGACGTAGCAGCTGTAATATGGTGTTAGTTAAGAACTGGAAGAGAGAAAACTAGGGATACCTTTAAAATTCTAAGCAGTAAGAGAAACAACTGAAAATACAGAACACAGATATGCAAAGTTATGAAAGAGGAGAAGTCTCTCCCTATGAGGAACTTAAAGTATAGTGGGAAAGATAAATAATAGGAATACAAAATGTTTGCTATAACTCAGAAGGTAGTATGTCACGCTTGGAGAAGCACCTTGGAGAGAGACGTATAAGTGAGTTTCACTGTTTTGTGATTTTCAAAGGGTAGTAAACAGTCTCTAAGTCAAGAAAATGGAGGAAGGATATTCCACTAAGGGAAACCCTTTTATGCAAAGGTCAAGTCTCTCAAACAGTTATTTGGTTCATGAACATTATTAACGCATGCAGAAGAGTGGGTTATCAGGTTGAGAAGAAAGGCAGAGCTTGTATCAAAAACACCTGATATATAAACAATATTGTCCTTAAATTCATTGCAGCAAGGGTATTATTGAAGGACTTGGATATGGAGAATGATATGGCTGATGTTATGTTATAGAAATATCATACTACATTAATAACAGGAGTAAAATAAATCAGAGGTGATTGAAGACAGTGTATACAGCTTGAAAGTTGTTGCAAAAGTTAAAAAAGCAAAAGAAAAAATGAGTTTGAGAATAAGAGCAAAAACCAAAAGAATAGACTTTAAGAAAAAGAAAAAAAGGGGTAAAATGTGAAAAGACATTGAAATAATATCTTTATTAGAAGATATTTAGAGCCAGAGAGTGAGCAGGTTCAGTAGAGTTGTAAAGGCATAAATCAAATGAAAGAGGGTTGGGAAGTAAATGGATGGTGAGGACATACAGTGAGCAAGTGGAGAATATTCTTTTAAAAAGCTTTTCAAAAAAATGTTTCGATGAATTTGAGAATAATTGAACTGCACTGCATAGTGTAACATACAGTAGCAATAAAACCATCCAAACAAGAGCAAAATCGTATCTTTTTAAAATGATTGACAGGCATTTGAAATTTTGCATATTCTTTGCACAAAGTGTTTCTCTCTCCATACGTACACACACTCTCACCCACACACACATTTACACATTTTTACATTTATTTCCTCAATATAGCTACAGTTGGCTACATAAAGTAAGGAAGGGAATCATAAAAATATTTCAGAGAACTTTTTGTCATCATCAAATGAAAGAAAAAATGAATTCATATAGTGGGCATTTATTGTTTGATCCAGCCAGTAATTCTGTTATTCTGGGAATGGAAAATACCTTTTCTGGATAAATTCTTATTTTCTCCACTCCAGTGATGTGGAAATCTAGGAGAGCTAATCATAATTCCATCTACATTCATTTGAACCAGAGGTGTTTCTAGGTACATAATCATCTGCATATTTAAAAAGTCTTCTATTTCCAACACGTATTTCTGTTTTAAGTCTTATTGCATTGCCAATCTTCAGTAATTATGTTATATAGCTGTAGCTAAAATGGAAAGGGAAATATATGTAAGTGGGAATACATTCAGTATAGCACTTCCCAAAGTAAGCTAATCCCAATAACTGGAAGAACATACTCTTATACCTAGTCCCTGCTTGTGCTAATTACCAAACCCTTATAGGCACTGGTGTAAAAGTACAATTTCCTATAGCTAGTATTTTTTCTTCTCAGCCCCTATCCATAGAATTTTCCTCATATGAAATTATAGGCTACAATTTTCTATGCCTAATCTCTCTTTACCTCTGTAATGTATGAGGGCTTCAATTTCTCCACAACTTTGCCAACTCTTGTTATTGTCTGCCATTTTATTTTCTTATTATTTTAGCCCCCTTGTATGTGTGAAATTTCATCTCATTTCAGCTTTGAGTTGCATTTCCCTAATTATTAATGACATTGAACATCTTTTCATGTGCTTCTTGGCCAAATTTATGTCATTTTGGGGAAATGTGTATTCAAACCATTTGCCCATTTTTTAATTGGGTTATTTGTGTTTTTACTGTTGTTCATCATATATTCTTAATACAAGTCTCTTATCAGATATATGAATGCAAATATTTCTCCCATTCTATGGGCTGTCTTTTCACTTTCCTCATGATGAACTCTGAAGGCCAAAAGATTTAATTTCTAACTCTAATTTATCTGTTTTTCTCTTTGGTCTCTTGTGCTTTTGATCATATGTAAGAAATCATCACTTAATCCAAAGTCGTGAAGATTTTCTCCTACGTTTTTTTCTGAGTTTTATAGTTTTACCTTTTACATTTATGTCTATTACCATTTTGATTAATTTTTGTATATGGTGTGAGATAGAGGTCAAGCTTCCTTCTTTTGCATAAAGATATCCAGTTGTCCCAGCACCATTTGCTGAAAAGACTATTCCATACCCCTACTCCTCAAATTGTCTTGGCACTCTTGTCTTAA
>JAQZBX010005337.1:13596-56878 GCA_029593785.1 Cabassous unicinctus
AAAAAAGTAACCGGGGATTTTGATAAGAATTGCCTTCAATTTGTAAATCAATTTGAGGAGTATCACCATCCTAACACTATAAGTCTTCCAATCCATGAATATGGAATGTCTTCTTTAATTTTTTTCAAGGATATTTCAGTGTACAAGTTTAACTCTTCTTTTGTTAAATCTATTCCTAAGCATTTTATATTTTGATGTTATTGCAATTGGAGTTGCTTTCTTAATAGAATTTTGGATTGGGCATTGCCAATGTGTAGAAAAGCAATTAATTTTAGCATACTGATTTTATATTCTGCAACCTTGCAGAACTAATTTATGAGTTCTGATCATTTTTTTTTTTTTGGTAGATTTTTTAGGATTTTCTATGTACAGAATCATGTCATCTAAAGAATTTTAGTTCTTCCTGTCTAGTCTGGATGCCTTTTTGTTTATTTTCTTGTGTAATTGCCCTGACTAGAACTTCTAATGAAATGTCAAATAAAGGTGGCAAGAGTGGATGCTCTTATCTTTTTCCTGTTTTAGGGAGAAATCTTTCAATCTTTCATCATTAAGTATGATGTTATCTGTGGGTTTTTCATAGATGCCCTTTCACATGATGAGATAGTTCCCTTCTATTCCTAGTTAGCAGAGAGGTTTTACCATGAATGGGCATTGGATTTCATCAAATAATTTTTCTGTACCTATTCAGATGATCATGAGATTTTTGCCCTTTACTCTATTAGTATAGCACATTATATTATATTCCACTTGGCTGGAATATATATATATATATATATATACTATCTATAAATGCATTTTTTTTGTGTGTTAACATTGCATTCCTGGAATAAATCTCAACTGGAAACTGGTTTCAGGCTATAATCCATTTTATATTTTGCTCAATTTATTCTCATAGTACCTTGTTGAGAATTTTTACATTTATATTCATAAAAGATGTTGGTCTATAATTTTCTTTCCTTGTGATGTCCTTCTCTAGTTTTGTTATCAGGGTAATACTGGGCAAATAGAATGAGGTGAGAAGTTATCCCACCTCATCCATTTTTTAAAAGAGTTTATGAAGGATTGGTATTAATTCATTTTAAATGTTTGATAAAATTCACCAGAGAAGCCATCCGGGACAGGGCTTTGCTGTGTGGAAAGTTTTATCATTATTATTATTATTCATCATTCATTCTCTTTCCTTGTTATATGTCTTTAGTGGTTTGAAGCTATATATATTCTCAGAGAAAAAAAGAAAACATGTTCTTAACTCTAGTCCACTCCTGTGGGTGTAAACCAGTTTTAAGTAGGTCCTTTGGAGGAGGCTACTTTAGTGAAGGTATGACCCATCTCATTCAGGATTTATCTTAATCTTATTACTGGAGAGAGAGAAAAAGCTATAGATGCCAGAAGCTGAAATCAATAAAAACCAGAAGAGAAGAGATAGACCAGCAGATGTTGCGATGTGCCTTGCCATGTGGTAGAGGAGTGAGTCTTAGGTGGCAGTCAGTCTTTGGGAAAAAAGCATCTCCTTGATGATGTCTTGATTTGGAAATTTTCTGGGCCTCAACATTGAGTGAAAAAGTTCCCATTTTTTTAACCTAACTCATTTCCTGGTGTTTACTTTGAGTAACCTAGGAAACTAAAACATATGTCTATTCAGATTTTCTATTTCCTTTTGAGTTGGTGTCTAAAAATTTGTCCATTTGATCTTGATTATTTAATTTGTTGGCATACAAATGTTCATCATACTCCTTATACTACTTTTTATATTTTTGATAGGTCATTATAATGTCCCTTTTTTTCCTGATATTTGTGATTTGACCCTTCTCTTTTTTCCCTGCTTACTCTAGCTAAAGATCTGCCAATTTTATTCATCTTTTTAATGAAACAACTTTTGGTTTCTTTTTTTCTCTACTGTTTTTCTTTTTTCTAATTAATTATTTTTTCTCCTTAGTCCTAGTTATTTATTTTCTTCTTCTTGCTTCAGTTTTAGTTTTCTCTTCTTTTTACAGTCTCATAAGGTGGAAGACTGGATTATTTACTTGAGATCTTTCTTCTTCTTCTTCTTTTTAATATAGGCACTTACAGCTATAAATTCCCTCCTAAGTACTGTTGTATCAGCATCCCTTAAGTTTTGGTATGTTGTATTTTCATTTTCATTCATTCAAGTATTTTCTAGTTTCTCTTGTGAGTTCTAATTTGACCCATTGGTTATACAGGAGGATGCTGTTTAATTTCCACATATTTGTGGATTTTTCAATGTTAATGATGTCTAATTTCATTTCATTGTCATTGGATAACACACACTGAAAGACTTCAATTCTTTTAAATTTATTAAGGTTTCTTTTATGGCCTAACATGATATATCCTGGAGAATGTTCCATATGCACTTGAGAAGAATGTGCATTTTACATCTTGCTATTACTTAAAAAAGTGTCCTATAGATGTCTGTTAAGTCTAGTTGGTTTATAATACTGTTCAATTCCTCTATTTCTTTTTTGATCTGCTGCCTAATTGTTCTATCCATTAATATAGTCTCCAACTACTATTATTGAATTGCCTATTTCTTCTTTCAACACTATTTATGATTTATGTATTTTGTGGCTCTATTGTGAGGTTTGTCTATATTTATCATTTTTATGTCTTCTTGATGGAATAACCCTTTTATAATTATAAAATGTTTTTCTTTGTCTCTAGTAAAAACTTTTTGTCTTAAAGTCTATTTTGAATTATATTATTATAGCCACTCCAGTTTTCTTTTACTTACTGTGTATTCTGTGTGACAGTTAATTTTATGTGTAACATTAGCTAAGATATATTTGTTTGGTCAAGCACTGACCTAGATATTGCTGTGGAGGTATTTTGTAGAAGAGATTAGCATCTACCATTGACTTTTAAAGGAGATGTATATCCTCATGCAGGTGGGCCTCATCCAATCAGGTGAAAGTTTTAATATCAAATTACCGAGGTTTCCAGAGAAAAAGAAATACTGCTTCCAGTCTACCTTCTATTCCTATCTGAGTTCCCAGCCTGCTGGTGTCCCCCACAAATTTTTTACTCAAGAGTCAATATCAGCTCTTACTGGAATTTCCAGTCTGCAAAATTCTTCTAAGAAATTCAGATAGAAGATTTCAACTTAATGCTTACTGTTATTTCCCTGCCCATTGGCATTCAGCCTGGCCTGCAAATGTTGGACTTACCAGCTCCCACAATTGCATAAGCCAATTTCTTAAAATAAATCATGCACATGCACACACACATACATGCATATATATATCCTCTTGGTTCTGTTTTTTTCTGGAGATCCCTGACTGATGTATATAGTATATCATCTTCCATTCTTTAACTTCAACCTATTATGTATTTGAGCCTAAAGTGTGTCTTCTGTAGACAGCATACAGTTGGATCATTTTAAAAATACATTCTACCATACATTGCTTTTAATCAGAGTATTTTGTCCATGTACCTTTAATGTAATTACTGATGTATTAGGATATTTGTTGTCATTTTGCTACTTGTTTTCTATATGTCTTTTGTCTTTTACTTTTGTGTTATATTGATATTTTCTGGTATACCATGTCTAATCCCTTGATGCTCTATTTGCTATATTTTTAAGTTATTCCAAAAGGTGTTGCCTTGGGGATTACAATTAATATCTTAATTTGAAACAATCTAGTTCAGATTAATACCTACTTAATTTCAACACTATGCAAGGATTTTGCTCAATATGGTTCTTTTCTTAAAAACCTCTGCTGTGCTATCTGTGTCATACAGATTACATCTTATTCATTACAATCCTATCAGCACAGTATGATAGTAATTGCTTTGTCTTTTAAGTCACATAGAAAGAATTACAAATCAAAGTACATTTTTATGTATTTTTTATATTTATCTATCTACTTACCTTTAGTGGTGCTCTTTAATTGGATATAGAAAACTTGGTTGGCAGACTTTTTCTTTCAGAACTTTGAATATGTTACCCCATTTCCTTTTGGCGTACATGGTTTCTGATGAGAAGTCAGCTGTTAATCTTACTTACTGAGGATCCCTTATATGACAAGTCATTCATTTGCTGATTTTGAAACTCTCCCTTTACTTTGGCCCTCCACAGTCTGACTAAGATGTATTTAGGTGTGGATCTCTTTATGTTTAACCTATGTGGAATTTGTTGAGCTTCTTGGATATGTAGAAGAATGTTTTTATTTTTTATTAAACTTGGGTTATTTTTGGCCATTATCTATTCAAATATTCTGTTTCCACTTTATATCTCTCCTTCCCATCTAAGACTCCCAGTATGCACAAGTTGTTTGTTTGATATTGTCCCACAGGAATGTGTGGTTCTATTCACTTTTATTCTTTTTTTTCATTCTTTTTATCAGACTAGGCAATCTCAATTGACCTACTTCAAGTTTGCTGATTCTTTCTTCTGCCAGTTCAAATCTGCTGTGGAGTATCTCTAGTAAATTTATATCAGTTATTTTTTTCACAATTATATGTGGTTCTTTTTTATATTATTTATGTCTTTATAGGCAATCTTATTATAATTTTTTTTTTTAGGAGGGACCGGGGAGTGAACCCAGGACCTCATACATGGGAAGCAGGTGCTCAACCACTGAGCTACTTTCACCTTCATAGACATTTTATATTTGGTGAGACATTGTTCTTATACTTTCCTTTTATTCTTTAAATATGGTTTCCTTTATTGTTTTGATGATATTTAGAAAAACTGATTTAAAGTCCTTAATTAGTAAGTTCAATATCTGGAATTCCTCAAGGACAGTTTCTATAGACTCACTTTCAGAAAAGTCATACTTTTTGGTTTCACTATATGAATTTTAATTTTTGTTGAAAGCTGGAAATCTTAAATAATAAAATACGGTAACTTTGAAAATCAAGGTCCTGCTACTCCCAGGGTTGTCTTTGCTGTTTTTTGTTGTTGTTGTTTATTTGTTTGATGACTTGTCTGGATTATTTTTGTAAAGCCTGTATTATTCCCTTTTGTGGCCACTGAAGTTTGATTAGCTTAGTGGTCACCTAATGATTCCACAGCTCTCTCCTTAAATGCCTTGAACCAATAAGTCTCCCAGGCTTTGATGAATGTCTCTGTGCGTGTATATGCATGTGTGTGTGTTGTGTGTGTGTATGTGTGTGTGTGTGTTTTGGGGTATGTCTTCAACACTCCAGCAGGCAGTTTAGAACTCTGCCTTAACTTTCACTCTCTGCTTATCCAGAGCCCCAAGGTCAGCCAGAGATGAGAGATAATAGGCTTCTCATGTCTTTCCTAGGCATGCCCATGGCCCTCCATAGGTTACCAGGGATATTTCTCAGCTTATCAATGCCCCCTATTGCCAACTTAGTCCCTAATTTTTCTTTATGAGAATTTTCTTTTTGGTCAGTCTCTTTATAGCCCCAACTGGGATCTCTGCTCAAGCAGTTTTGATGTTAATTAATAGCTGCTGATTTTATTTTCAATAAATGCCAAGGAGATCAGGCTCTTTGCACAGAGCATGCTGATTCAAGTTCAATAAGTACAAGCCTTGAGAATGGAGGTCTTCCATGGAGCTGTCAGACAGGTAAAATAGAGACAATTCTCATAATGGGGTATTTTAGAGATCTAAAAACCTATTCTGTGCCCCCTTACAGTGGGTGCTAGGTTACCTGTTCTCACAACTAAGAGTTGTGAGACTGTTGGTTTTCAAAGCTAGCATGGAGTGCAGGAGAAGAGAATGGGAAAGGGCAAGAGAAAATGCCACAAAGATCACTGTTATTTCTGAGATTCAGCCATTTCCATAAATAAATACTCCTTGAATTTGTTGGAAGATTTTAGTTAATTTTAAGAATTCTAAAAAAGTTGATTTTATAATTTTTGCCAGTGTTCTTGTTGTTTTTATGGTGGAGAAGATTTTTGGAGGCCCTTAATCAGCACTGCAGAGGTGTTTCTATACAGTTTCTTCTGGGATTATGTTATACCTCTTTGCAAAATCCTACGGTGGTTCCTTATCTCATTAAGAGTAAAAGCTATACTGGCCTTCATGACACTTTATGATTAAATTCCCTGCTACCTTTTTTTAATTTTTTCTCCTGTGACTCTTCAGATTCACTCCTGCATTACTGGCCTCCTGGTTGTTCATTAAACATGCCTGCCTTTGAAATGCATTCTCCTCTGCCTGGGGGGCCCTTCTCTCAGTAGGCACATAGAAAACTCTCTCACCTCACATATGTAGCTATGTAAGAGTGTATTATGTATTTTTATAAACATTTATATAATGCTACAATAAATCAGGTGACTGTTTTCAGTATTTAACAAATACTAACTCATTTAAACCTTTTCTTAAAAGTCACTTTTTTGCAATGAGTCCAAACTTGACATTCTAATTCATAATCCAACTTACCTCATCTCCCAGTATTTATGCTTTCCCTAACCCTACTCAATTTTATCCTTTTCCATAGACATGATACCTTCTAACATTCCACGCAGTTTTCTTAATTATTATGCATATTGTTTAGAATGAAAAATTCTAAGAAGGTGATGGTATATAATTTGTTCCAAAAATGTCCAACAGTTTCTGAAACATAGGCTCTAAATAAATAGTGGTTGAGGGAATCAATCAATTAACCTGGATCCAGCCTAGGAACAGGGAGAATGGGCTTGGTATTGGTTTCTTTGGTGAAGTGACATTTCGATGAGATCAGAAAGAAATATTAGAGTGGTGTTAGATATGTATGTGTGGAAGGGGGTGGGCACAAAAGTAAAGTTTGTTTTAGCAGCATCGAGAAAACTGCATCATGAGATGGAAAATAGATGAACCCCTTGAGGGAGCACAGTGGAAGAACAGCGAGGGAGTAGAATAATAATATAAGATGAAAATGGTGAAACAGACACAGAGAATCCATTTTAGTGGATTAAAAAAATGGGTGCAGAGGCCAACTGAAGAGAGAGAAGTGGGAGCATAGGAAATGGATAGAATAAATTTAAACAATCCTCAAGAAATGTGATTGTGAAGGGGAAGATGACTAGCAAAACTGGGAGGTGGGGAGAAGACTCATGTTTTCTTTTGCTTGTTTATGTGGAAGATAGTTGGGCATATGGCAACATCAATAGGAAGGATTGAGCAGCGAAGGGAAGTCTGAATATGCAGGAGAAAGGAAATCAATGGCAGAGGAAGATTCCTGACTAAGTAAGTAGGGCACTATTAGAAAGGATGAAGGATAGATAGGAGAAGGGATGCAAAAGAAGGTGAATATCCTTGATTATATCAGGAGTGAGTGGGGAGAGGGTTGAAAGGAATGGAAATAGGTGTTTATGTTTAGTGGTAGGAAATTGTGGAAGTTCCAGGAGAAAGATTTTGAGTTATGGGCAAAATATCTTAACATCACTCTAATTATAACAGATGATTACTTCATGAATAAAGTTGGATAATTTAAGCAAGCATATTAACAAAATGTAATATATTATATACCCATAGAAGACCACTATAATATAGGCTGTCAGTGCCTTGTCTATCTTCCCTTGATAGTCACCATTCCTGTGCACACTATGTATCTTACTGCAAGTACCTGCAATTCTCTGCCTGAGGGCGTTCTCTAGGGCAGATTGGAAATGCAGAAGAGTTTGCATTCCTAGGAGAATCCCTCAACAAATGAGGGATGGATGCTGGAGGAAATATAATCCAGCTTTCTCTCTCCATAATGGGCCAACGTTGAGATGTGTTCCTTACCATATCCAGACATTCTCAGTGGAAATAAACCGCAGTTGCCTTCACCAGTTACCTGCCTGTTCCCTGCACTGGCTTCCTTCCCTTCCCTCAGCCACTTAGCTATCCAACTGCTGGTGGATCCTGAGATGACATCCTGAATAAACACATACCTTAGGGTTTGTTTCTGTGGTAAGCCAAAACCAATTACAACATCATTCACTTACTTTAAGAAAGAAAAATGATACTTGTTACAGATACAGGGAAATATTAATTTCATTCACTGGAGCTAATCATTCAAACAACAAACCCCATTGTCTTCACTCGTGTAATGTGGATATTAACAGTGATTTTAATAAAGACATGAATTCACAACACTGAGAGTAAATCAAACTGCATATTTCATTACTTCAAGAAGATCAGGATGTTAATAATTTTTGCTTGCTATGTAGCATAACTAGAAAGTTATGCACACATTTTAAGGTAAAGTAGTCCTTGCTGTGCTTTACTCTCTCAGCAACAACAAAGTCACTTTGCTTCCCGGGATGATTCCCATAACACTGTCATGGGCCATTTGTCATCAATTTTATTTAAATCAACAAATATTTATTAGGTGACTTTTGTGTATATAAACTTAACATTCCTTATTAAAAGTTGAAAACTTTGAATTGAATAATATAATTTGTCATCATTCTACCACAAAAAAGTTGGTGTACCTTCCCCAATATTTTTCTCACAGTAGGCACTCAATACATTGATGAAGAGGAATAATCAAACAACACAGTACTGTATTTGGGTGGTTGACAATTACCCATAGAAGCAAAAATTGTTAAGAACAATAATAAAACAGTCATTTTCATTATACTCTAAGTTGTTGGGCTTTGAATCATTGTAATGATTTGGTAAAGTGAAATATCAGCATATGCTGAATGGATGAATTTTTCTCTCAATGTAAGACTCCTGGTATTTTAATTTTTGAATCTTTGCTTACTGTTTTATTGTTGTGATTGCTGCTGTTTTCTTATATTGATCTGTTCCTGTGATAATGTATCTATTTAGAAAGCCTATGCCATTTGGAAATCCTGAACAAGTATGCCCGTGTATTACGGACAGGATACAAAAAGACCTTACAGGAGAAACTAAAGGCAGGCAGGCTATCATGATAGTCCCTGATTGTGGGTTACAAATGAATGTAACTTTGATCTCACTGGAGCCTCTACACACATCCCTGACAGTATTTGGGACTGTTCTGGTCCTTAGCACCATTACCCAGGTCAAGGATTTAGAGTGCTATCTCTTTCTTTGAAATGTTTCTCTGAAATAACTGATGATTCAGTTTACAATGGTGAGAGAGATGGATATACAAGCCTCTCCCCAAAACACTAGGAAAGGAAATCAAATAGGAAAGGGAAGAGGAAACTGAATGTGTATCGACTTGATTTCTATCAATTTTATGGGACCATTTGGTTCAATTAACAAATAGCACACAAAGGCTTAGTAAGTACAGCCGAACAGTATCCCCCAAAATATAGAAGAGGGAGGAAATGTATACAAAGGTAAGCTGAATTTAGTACCAAAAGCTATTTAATTTCCACAAGGTAATGTTTCATCCAGCAATTGCTACATGTTCAGCTTGGGTCACTGGCAAGGGAAAGGAGTGAAAAAATTCTCAAAGTTACCATTTCTACTATTACAAATTAGGTTCTCCTTGGAGGAGATTCCAGTGAACTCTGCCACATCCAAGTTGTTAAAGATGGCAACCAGAGTACATGGGGCTCTAGAACACTCAGTGTCCAAAGTTCCGTTAGAGGACCAGCTATTGTACATCTAGTACTCCTGGGTCAGTTAGTAGCTTGTAGCTCATTAGGTACCATCCTGATATCTCTTGCAGTTTTCTAAGGCATGATGGAAACCAGCTTAATAATTGCATTATGAGAATTTTAAAATAAGACCTATATAAACATAAATTTACATTTTCATCCCAAAATTCATTTTAAGAAGAAAGAAGGCTGATATCCAATATATGATAGATTAAGTTTTTATCCCTTTAAGAAATGAATTATTTTGTAAATCAACAAATTTGGGTTTCTTAAGGCACTAAGAAATACAATTTGTATATATACAGCTGATATCAAGGGATATAAAAGATCTTATTTTTATTTCTTTTTTAATAAAAAGTATGTAATTTAAAGTATGCGAATTGACTTTTCCTTTTATGAACTTTTTCACCATGCCCATAGAATACTGCTATTGGCAATATTTCTGTATGACCTGCGAAATAATTTATCAGTTCTTTTTTGTAGAAGAAGAACATTTGAATGTAATAAAAATATTAACATTGAAAACAAAACTCAAACAATTTCAAAAGCTCTTATGGACCATGGCTTTTTAAACATTCAAAACTCTACTTCTTCAGTTCTCATTCTTAATAAGGACACCATCATCTAGGCAGTTGTCAAACTTTTCAACTTAATCTAAATTACCTTACTCATATTCTACATTTTAGTTGTTCATCAGGTTCTGTTGATTACATTTCCTACACATATTTTAAATTTTCCTCTCCTCTCCATTACTGCATGCAAAAACTTCTGGAATGGATTCTTACGGTCTTCTGCCTCTAGTATTGTCAACTCTTATTTATTCTCCATGACACTACTAAAGTGTCCCTTCCTCAGTAGAAATCTTGTGATACCTCTTCCCTGATCAAAATGTTTCTTAATGACTCTGCTTTGCCTAAGAGTCAAGTTGAATGATCTTGGCATTGCACATAAGACCCTGTGCATGATCTGTCTCCGTCCATGTATCTATTCTGATCCCTAAGCCATTCTCCACTGTGTACCTTAGCTATAACAAACTATGCCATTCTCCTTCACAAAGGGTGTGTATTTCTCTGTATTTGATCATTCCTCTATTTAAAGTAAATATAATCCTTGTTCTTCAAAAATCATCCCAAATAAAACTTCCTCTGTGAAGTTGTCTTTGCCATCTCTGAGATATTTAAGTAGGCTTTCTTTTAGTTCCAGGAATTTGTATTTTTCAAATAAAATAATCAAATCACATTTTAACTTTCAATGCAGGAGAACTTATTAAAAGTTCATGTGATTCCTGCGTTCTATTCACCACTCAACAAATCCCAACATTTGGCTTTATATGAGTAACACAGATAACCACAGAGTATTACAAAGCACCATCATAAGAAAAATCAACATCTTTCACTGTTTTCTATAATCGTATTTATCTTTTTTTTTTTTTAGAAATACAACATTTAGGTAGTATATTAGTCAGTCAAAGAGGTGTTAATGCAAAGTACCAGAAATCTGTTGGCTTTTATAAAGGGTATTTATTTGGGGTAGACGTTTACAGTTACAAGGCCCTAAAGGGTCCAACTCAAGGTTGCTTTCTCACCAAAACCTGTTGCCACGTGTTGAAGCAAGACGGCAGGTGACATCTGCAAGGGTTCAGCCTTCCTCTCTCTCAGCCACAGGCTGGCACAGGGCTTGTTTTTTTCTGGGCTTTCTTAACTATGAACTATCAGGCTAATGGCTCATCTCTCTTCCCAAAGAAGAGGGCCAAAGGATCAAAGTTCTCTCCTCTGCCTTGTCTATGGAGCTCTCTCTCTCTCTGTGTTTCTTGAGTGAGTGTCCATTTACGTCAGCCCACCAAGGAGGCACGTACTCAATCTGAGTCATGCCCTACTGACACAGTTGAATCAAAGCCCTAATCTTAATTGGTAATTTAATCAAGACATGTCAGCTGAATCTAATGCATTCAAAGGGTATCACACCCAGAGGAACAGACCAGTTAACAAACATAATACCTTTTTTGGAATTCATAAATAATATCAAACTGCTACACTGCACCCTCTAAATTCCAAAAAGACATTACAATATTCAAATAAACCTTAAATCAGCAACAATGCTAAGTACAAAATAACATCACAATGAATCAGTTTTAGAAATACAGTTTGTCTTGGGACAAAGTACTCTCTGGCTGTAGAACTGTGAAACTTACAAAACAGTTTATCTGCTTCCACTATACAAAGGGAGAGGCATAGGATAAACATATGCATTACCATATGGAGAATTTGGAAGGGAAACATGAGTCACTGATCCCAACAGTTTTGAAAACCTGCAGGGCATACTCCATTAGATTTCAAAGTTTGCAAGTCATTCTTAAGATGATGGTTTCTTCTTGGTGCCTCAGGAGAGCCCACCCTTTCCACAAGCTTGCTCAATGGCCATTTTCTTGATTTCACCCTCATCAAGCATCTAGGTGGTGACCAAGCTCCAGACCTCACCCTGCAAGAACATTGGGGTGATGGCTACACTTTACCCAATCTCTGGGGTACAGTCTCAACCCCTTTAGTACAGTGAGGTAGTGGCAACATTCTCCGTAATCTCTGGCATACAGGCCCAACCCTCTCAGAACAGTGTGTTGGTGACCTGGCCTTCCCTAATCTTTGGGGAACAGGCCTACCCCTCTCAGAGCAATGGGGTGTCAACCTTACTATCCCTGACCTTTGTGGAATGTGCTCCACCATTTTTGTAGCCTAGGGCAGCAAAATTATCCCTGAACAGTGGGCTGGAACATCCACTCTCTTCAAGTGCTGTGGCAAACGTACCTTCTCCATACACATGGTGAGGTCCCTCTCTTGGCCCAAAGAGATGTCTTAAATCCAAACCTCAGTTTCCATGGTTTTCCTTTTAAGCCATTTTCTCTTCCATCTCTTCCCTCCACATTCCTTTTAATCCAGGCTGACTGGTTTTGTTCATACAGATTCCACAAAAAGCTTGTTGGTTTAGCATGTAGGAAGAAGGGGTCCAAGCCATCAGACAGTAAGAATTTCCACAAGTCTTTCTTGGATAACTGCATTTTCAATCTTGACTTACAAGTTCTGAGTTTAATTAATTCCTCAAATGGGGCACTATCATCTGGGGGCTTGATTTCCAGAGACTTGGAATTTCTGGAATCAGTTTCTGGTTTCTTTGTGCCCAACAATTCAATTCTCAGCTTATCTGTTTCCTCTTGTATTTTGCTACAATCTTTAAGGAGAAGCCAGACTGCATTTTGCACATTTAGTTTGGAAATCTCCTTGGCTAAATGTTCAAGCTCATAATTTTCAAATTCTGCCTTCCATATAACATCAGGAGTCAATCTTGCTAAGTTCTCTGCAACTTTAAAACATGGATCACCTTGTTTTAAATAATTGTTTCATCATTCCCTTCCAAGGCCTTATTAGAAATAACTTTAGGCTCCATATTCCTATAACAGTCTCTTCAAAGCAATCTAAACCATTTCTATCAAGCATCTCACAATTCTTCCAAAATTCCCCTTACCCATTTATAAAACTGTTCCAGGATTTTTGGTAGTTGTAGACTGTACCCCTCTCTCCTGGTACCAAATTCTTTATTAGTCAGCCAAAGGAGTGCTGATGCAAAGTACCAGAAATATGTTCCTTTTATAAAGGGTATTTATTTGGGGTAGAAATTTAGTCACAAAGCCCTAATGAGTCCAACTCAAGGTTACTTTCTCACCAAAGTCTGTTGTCATGTGTTGAAGCAAGATGGCGGGTGATTTCTGCAAGTGTTCAGCCTTCCTCTCTCTCAGCTACAGGCTGACATAAAGCTTGTTTTTTTCTGGGCTTTCTCAGCTGCAAACTATCAAGCTAATGGCTCATCTCTCTGGGGTTGCAGGATCAAAGTTTTCTCCTCCATCTATGGAGCCCTCTCTCTCTTCCTGTGTGTCTTCTTGAATGAGTGTCCAATTATATCAGCCCATCAAGGGGGTGAGTACTCAATCTGATTCATACCCTACTGAAGTGATCAAGTCAAAGCCCTAATCTTAACAGGTAATTTAATCAAGAGCTGAATCTAATGCATTCAAAGGGTATCACACCCAGAGTAACAGAACAGTTTACAAACAATCAATATCTTTTTTGGAATTCATAAATCATATCAAAGTGTTACAGGTAGGGAATCTGTTTTGATCTTCTTGTTCATTTCTTTTTAAATAGATAGCAGATAATAATTCAAAGATAAGGCCCTATAAATCCTGTCACATGTAAAATATTAAGTGAAAATGTAATCTCTTATATGTATGAATAATGGAATAGATTACATATAGGAAAATTATTATGATGGTAAATTGCTGGATTATATTTAGTATACGTAGAAAAAGTGTTAAATGCACAGTTTTTGGATTTACCAAAACATAGATTCTAAAAACATAGGTTTTAAGGTCATTGGCCTTTGTTTCAAGTATTCAGTTCTCTCATATTTAACAATACAACACTTTTCATCTAGAACATTACAAAGTTAAATACATGCAGAGCCTTGCTGGCAAAGTTACAAACTCTGCTATCTTTTCCTGAATCTCCTGGATCAGCTTCAGGAAGAAATTCTGTAGTTATTGCATGGAGTTTATTGATAATCTAATTTGATGATAGTATCAGTTTCTTCTTAAGATATATTTAGCTTAAAGTAGTATAAAAATAAAACGGAAATCTAAAGTAATTAACTTTATCACATATCACTGGATGCTATTTCCTGAGGGTATGAATATTGGAAAATATTATGATTGCTCTATTCCTAACATGTAATTAGGAACTTTCAGAAACTTATTTAGTAACTCCAAAGTACTTGTTGGATCTACTGAATGTGTGATAACAAAAGGAGTTACCAACTATTAAGCTTTTACTATATGCCTGGACTAGGCAAAATTTTTACATATATGATCCAAATTGATTTTCAGAATGACTCGATGGACTGTGTATATTCATTTTATTTCTCATCCAAAACACAGCTAGTGATAGGTAGAACTGTGCTCTGACTTCAATACCCATACTCATTACCACTCCAACAATATAATGGCATTCAAAATACAACAAATACAATGAAATTATCATTTAGTTTAAGATCACTTGGTATCTTGAGTAGTGTTAATTTAATAAAACCTTATGTATTTACTACACATATTTACTACATACCAGTCATGGGCAAGCCTCATATTATATACTTTGGGAAATATAATAATATAATCATAAAAATAAAGAAACCTACAGTTCAGTTAAGTAGCTAGTGCTAGCTGTGCAAAACACATTGATATTTTGACATCTTAAACTTTAAGATGAACAGTTTATATGTGTATGCTTTTATATATACACATACATATACAGACATATATTTATAGATAAATTTTGAACTGTATGACTGTCAAAAGACTTATACCACTCCATCTTAAATCCAGAGCTTTACAAATAGGCTATGTGTAGAAAGGCACTGAAAAATGGATAAACACATTTTTTTCCTTTCTTCCTGCCTCCCTATTTTGCCTCTTTCAAAAAAGTTTGTTGAGCAACAATTCTACTATGTCCTTAGATAAAAGACAATAAAGGACACTATTTGTAGCCACTGTGATCTTAGAGGGAAGAGAAATGGGTAAATAGATTATTGACCATAAAGTATGCATAACTTGTAAAAAAGTAATCATAAAATGCTAAGGCATTGTATGGGGAGGTAGGAGGTAGACGATGGGTTGGGAGAGAGGTGGCAATGAACTCAGATCTGAGGAGTTAGAGAAGACTTTCCTGAAAAGGTTTACCAGACCATCCTCTTATCCACAACACATCCCTCTTCTTATTTATTTGTTTCTTCTGCTTTCAGAAACTTTCCATTCTATCACGTCAACTCATTTTATTACAAGATCTCCATAGTTGCAGGCTGAAAAAAAAAGAACTACAAACTTTATTGATAGTTGATACTTAGGATAGGTCCCTTAAATGAAATTCTAAGAGATCTAGATTTTTACATGGGGAGGAGAAAATCTAAGGAATTAGATGCAGCATAGGGTTTGGATCTCAAAGTGAGTACAGAAACTGGTGCTAGAAGGGACTTGACAGAAAATATTCACTAGACCAAGGAGAAAAATAAAACAAGAAACTATGAAACTAAAGTGATAGAATCTCTGGTGGTCTTCCAAAAATCCATTGGAGCCTAACCCCAGACCTGATCATGGAATACTCATTTAAATTTAATGCAAGTTCTGAAACACAGCATTCTTTGCAATTCATGACATTATTATTTTTTTCTAAATTTGTCCCTGTATCCTAATCTGGTCAGTTTATTTTTCAGAACAATAAAACATGTTTATTTTAAACTTTTGCTGCTAAGAAAAAGCAGAGATACAAAAAACACATTTACTTTTACAATCAAGAGTTTAAAAGGCAGGATATTTTAAAAGAAATACATATGAATAATAAAATTCTGGACTTATGCATAAAAAACTGATCTTCCAAGAAAAATGGCTCAAGACAAATAATTGAAATCAAAAATTAGATTTGATATTTATTATTCTATAGCATATCTTTAATTTCTCAGCTTTCATCATATATTTTGCATAAAATATTTTAATACAAATATCCAAGTTGCTTTATTCTTTTTTGATTTGCATTTAAATTTTGTCCTTTTTCCATTTCTGTTCTCATACACAGTGGATTTTTTTTTCCTGCTCTAAATTCTGTTTCCATCACTGTTTCTTATAAGAGTATGTGTTATATAAATTTGTTAAGTTGATACATTTGGAGTTTTATCAGAAAAAAATTCCCACCTGTCCACCCTTATTTGTTTATTCCATTCCTGGCAGTCCTCTAAACTGCTGTTTTAGCTCCGCAGGCAGTTTTAAAAGGCAGCTGGGGTATAACCCCAGCTAATAGATGAAAGAAATTCACCCCATGTTTGCCTTTACTGAACTAGGAACGTGGGACTCTCAGACTTTTTCTGCAAAGACAGAGAATCACTGATAAATGAGCCTTTGCACCTCATGCAATAAAACATATCCACTTTGTAGTCTGAGGGACAGGTAGAGCTAAATCAGGGTATTCCATTTGTGCCCCGATACTCCTCCCTCACAGCTGTCTTATTTGGAACTGACACTACATTTCTGAACTCTGTTTATAAATGTTGGGCCTCAACATTTTGCTTATATTTGTGACTGACAGATTATGGAGAAAAAATATAAATAGTAAGTCAGCTACATAATTTATTTTTCCTTTGGTCCTTCCAGAAATAATAATGTTTGTTTCTCCTCTCTGTGTGAAAGTTTTTGTGTATTCCAGCTGTAAATATTCACAAGAATATATATCCAATACAGAAATGAAATACATCATTTCCAGAAAGCATTGTGGCAGTTCTCTTTAGTTCCTAAGGATATATCACCACATAAAAGAAAGAACTGAAATCCCCTTTTACCCACATCAGAGAAATTGTAGACAAACCTTTTGAGACTTATTTAGCCAGATAATTTCATCCATTGTTCATTTCCTTTGACTGTACAGAACTTGTGTACATGTGGCCAGAGAACAATGAGGCCAGACCACTGCTGAGGCTCTTAACAAGGGATAACATTTTCTGCAATCAGAAGCCTGTGGGCACCCATATTATTTTGGAAAATGACTGCAGCACAGTGGCTGGAGCCAGACAATTTAATAGAGGATGAATAGGCAGTGCCAGACTTAGATCCAGCTGTAAAATGAAAGGAGTTTTTCTCTAGAAGGCCTTACTCTTTTTCTCTAAGCAGTAGAGTCATACCCATATCCCTCAAAGGTTCAACTATCATTTGTTGAGCACCTACTTTGTGCATATCATGTTCAATAAGTGCTGTGGGAATACAAAGTACAAATGTTCACTGTTTAAAAAATGTATAAAATGAGAAAGTCAAGTCATAAAATGTAATAATCATTATGTTTATTATAATCCCTCCTTAGGCTTAAGCCAAAAACCTTGTAATTATCCCTGACTTTCCTCTTTCACACCCACACCCAATCAATCCATCAGGAAACCTGTTGGTTCTACCACCAAAATATATTCAGAATCCTACCACTTCTTAAGATCCCTACTACTCATGCCCTGGCCCAAGCCACATCACAGTCTCTCACCTGATATCAGCAAAGCCTTCTTAACAGGTCTCTCAGCTTCCAACTTTGCCCTCTGACAGTCAACTCTCGTCACAGCACACAGAGTGGATCTTATATAACATGGGAGATTCGAATCATGTCTTGCCTCTGCTCAGAACTCTATAACAATTTCCTGTTTCAATCAGAGTCAAAATCACAACTCTGTAACGGCCTACAAGACCCTAAATTATCTGAGCCCTCATCTACATTAAATATATGATTTCGTTTCCTACAAATTTCTCCCTCTATCAATTTGGCCTCCTTGTTCTAGAAATACTCATGCATAGCATGCACCTCCTCCCCCATTCTTTACCCAGCCATTGATATAGTTGACTGATCCAACCTTCTTTAAGTCTTTGTTGAAATGTCAACATCTCAATGAGGTCTATACAATGACCCTATACAAATGGAAAAATGCTCATCTTACTCCTAATTTTCCCAAAATTCATTTTCCTGCTCGACTTTTATTTTTTTATTTACTCCATGCAATCATCATTTACTGACATACTATATAATTTATTTGTTATGTTTATTATGTTTTTGTCTGCTCCATCCACTAAGACTCAAACTTCCAAAAGGCAGGGATCAGTTCAGTTCACTGATGAATTCTACTGGATTAGAGCAATTGCTGACACAAAGTTTGCATTCAATATCTATTTCTTAAATAAGTAAACTTATAAAAGAATGAACAAAAAAACAGTTATCTTTTACTGAGTGCATACTACATGTCAGTGCTTTGCTAAGTATTTTACACATATTATATTAGTTCCACTCAAAAAAATACTGGTAGGTAAGTATTATTCCTCCTCTTGAAAATGCAACAGCTGCCATTTAGAAAAGTTTATTTTCCCAAGGTTACACTGAAGATAAGTGGCCAAGTCAGAATTCAAACTCATATCCTACTCTAAAGCTTGTTATTTTAATCTTAGACATGTTCAAAGTAGTAAATTGCTTCACTTCCCATAACTGCATAATCATGAGTCCCTGTTACATACAAGAAAGAATTTTATTTTTGTGGATTGGGGAGCAGAAAGTAATGACCACGAGATATGCTATCCCAGAGGCTAATCTTAATTTAGACACTTTTTCAAAATGAGAGTTTGGCTCAAATTTTTTTTAGAGAAAAAGGCAAGAAAAACACAGGAACCATGGATGACTTTAATATTTTATTATTTTGACTCATTTACCATATCCTGAATTTCCCCTGTGCTTTGCTCCTAAATTTCTCTAATGATTGACCTCTGTTCTTGTTTTGGTGAACACAGCATGTTAAAAGCATCTCAGCTATTATTTTTTTAATCATACAAGCTGGTTGTTTGGAATCATATAAATTAACCAACCAGCTGAACCTTAACTGCTCTTGGCTCAACCATGGTCTCAAGAACAAACACATATGTTCCCAGCTTGAAAAAGCATGGACATCTTTTCACTTCCCTCCTTCATGGAACCAGGATATACTCTTGTCTCTTTTCTTGTATGCATTATCTTATTTCAAGTATGAATTTGTTATCCAATTGTGCCCCATCTGTGTCATACCTGGCTCCGCCTGTGTCTTTGATTACAAAATTCCATGGGAGAAGGAGAAACCTGGATATAACTACAATCACTGACTGACTCACTTTAGACATACCTCCCAGGCTGCCATGAGCTGACTAGACTCTTAATATGCACATTCTGATAAAAATATCCTAGTCTACTCCCTTCCAAAGCACCCTCCACCCACGCCAACACTTCACTTTCTTTTTCATTTGCCTGGTGAATCATATCGATGCTGGCAATTTATCTTAAATGGTTCAATCCCAATTTCTTGCTTTCTTTTGTTGCCAGTATTTTTTTAACCTGTATAGCCCTTATAACTGCAATTGCACACCTCTTGTGTTAGAAACATTGAGTAGTATAAGCAGTCAACAGACTCTTAGCATTTTAAAGCAATAAATAATATTTTTTAAAGAATTAAACATGCATTGTGCCTTAAAAATACTCTAACAGATTGTCTTTCTAAATGTTGCTTTAAACAGCAGTTGTCCCCTCCTTTGCAAGTTCTGTGAAGAGATAATAGATCCTTTGGGGTCAAGCTATGCTCCATTTTCCCCCGGTAGACCCTTAAACTGCCAATAACTTTTCTTAAATGGTTTCTCAAATTTCCTTTTAAATCATAGTTATTATTAAATTAAAGAAAACGAGAGGCGAATTTTTATGTGTACAAAGCATTCACTTTAGCACTTCCAGCAGGGTGGCTCATTTAAATGTGTAGGATTACTGAATCTCCCATTGCCAAAGATACCCCCTGGGCCCAAGAATGTCCAAAAATTCGGGACGATGCTAGGCACAGCACTATGAGAGCACTGTTTGAAGAATATACATTATAGCCTACTTTGCTGTAAGTTTTCTCCTTTGTTTCTAATTTATTCATAAATTTCTGCATTACTTTAAAAGATTACTGGGTTAAATCAGAATGACAGTCTAATATTAAGACCATTTAAGCCTCTTCTAAATAAATGCCTCATCAGATTATCAGACCACTTAAAACTAAATGTGTTTACCTTTCTCATCCATTATTCTTATAATGGCACCAATTTATTAACCATTCCAAGAGGCATATGGACTCATTTTCATCTTCACTGAACCTGCAGGAATGTGATGTTTCTTGTCTCACTGAAGATGCTGACATTTATAGTCCTGTTCATCATTAGTTGGATCACTGTACTCTGTATCCCCACCCACGTTAATCCTTATGAAAGAATATCACTCCCTTCTAAATTTACCCTTTAAACTGTTAAAATCAATTTCTTCACTGCTGCTCTACTGTGCTCCTCAGAAAACTTTAATAATTCCAGAGATCAGTGAAAGTCAAGATCACCTTTCTTTCACTTGGCTTTTAGTCTCCTTTCTCAAGACTTCTAATTTTATCGTCCTGATCATTCCCTTCCCATGGATTTGTGAAAGTCAATCTATTTGTCAGTTTTCTGATTTTCTGTAAAGCTCCTATTCAAGAACTTATTTGCCACAGCCTCTTTGCACCCCTTCCCAGGCAGAAAATGTATTTGTAATTGTCAGGGGATATGGCAAGCTCACTGAGCAGAAAGCAGCCTCAGCTTTTCAAGTTTCCCAGATTTGTGGCATCTAGAAGCTCCTCTCCTTGAAGTTTATCAACAATTACACTATATATGACAGCTGAATCGGAATAAATATGTCTCTGAGGAATCTGGAGCCTGCATATCAGAATCACTTCCAAGATTTACATGGACCCTGGGCCTCCAGAGATTGTTATAAGACAACCAGGAACTAATCTAATGATTTCAAGGATTAGCATATTTTTACTTGCCAAGAGATACAGAAGGAACAAGAAATAGCTACCACCCTTTGGAGGTGTGGTCTGGTGTTAGGAGAAGTCTTTATTTCCCACTCCTCACATTTTCATGAACCTTTCCCTCCCTAGAAGGAACATCACTGAAGTAACACTTCCAGCCCCCGTTGCACTACCCATTTATACTTTCCCTGAGAGAGAAGTGACTTGTGTGACAAGTGAAATTGGGAGAAGGACCTGAACATGCTCATCTCTCCCACTTTCTCTAGTTTAGGATCTACCTGCCCCAGGAGAGCTGTATCTGTTCTCTTCTTGCTACCATATGATAGGCACACATGATTGGACATAAGCTTGTCTTCTAGAGGAAGAGCTGAAAGAGTGACCCAGTTGCACTATTGCAGACCGAAATTCTCCCTGGGGTGGGCTCCTCTAAGGATAAGATAAGAAGAAGTATTAGGGAGCCTATGATCACACATCTTATTCTTCAATGTAGCCTTGTCAATAATAAAAAGAAATATTCTGATCTTCGTATGTATGCCTTCTATGTCTGGATTTTATTTGGGTTGGGATTCAAGAGAGGAAGAAAAGGATCTTATTACTGGTCTCATAGATACTCAAAAGCTAGCACAGGAACTCAGTGTGTTGGTTTCACTTTATTTAGAAAATGTGGAGTAGAAAAAACCTCAGTTTGACTGTGACTTCTGTTCCTAATTATATGTATAATCTTTGGCAAGTTATTTAACCCCTAAGTGTCTCAGTTTCCTCAACCATGTAGTCAAGAAGTATTTAATGAGCACATTCAGTGTTCCAGGAACTATTCTAGTCTCTGGGGATACACAGTGAACAAACAGACAAAATTTCTGCCTTCGTGGAACTTTCATTCAGTAAAACAAAATAGTCCTATAACAAAAGGTTATTATGAGGATTAAAGGGGTTACTATATGAGAAGCACTTATGAGGATGACGATGAGGATGATTTGTGCTTCATTTAGGGAAGTAATGCCAACTTTAACTGAACAATTCTTGCTATCATACAGTTCTTCTTTCTCTGTGATTGTCTCTCAGCATCAGAATGTCCCATGATATAATGATGACTCTGATAAAATATTTTATAATTTCTGATTTCTACACTCCACTCTTAAACCCTACATCTAACTCCTTAAAGGTTATTGTTATTTAACATGCTATGCTGTGTCAAGAGGAATTATTTTCTGATTTTGAAAATAAAGGGTTTTCTTACTTTCTGCCTTCCTTCCTTTCTTTCTTTCTTTTTATAAAATTCAGGTAAAACATGCTCTGTATATCAGGTCATATTTTTTTTATTGGATTGTGATAGGTAATATTGCAAAAAAATTTTTTCTCACAGTCTTGAGACAGAATGACACTGCTAAATAAATGCAGCTATGAAGTCAACAAGGATATTGCCAAACAGAATTGGCATCTTGAGAATATTCTAATCATTATCTCAGTTACACACATTGGATAGCTAGGGATTCCAGGCTAACATGTTTGCTGGGTTCGTTCTAGTATAGGGATGGTCCATTGGCACACTATTACTTTAGGGCTATACACAGCCACTGTCTCCTATGCGGCTGATCCAGGTTTAATCTCAGGCTGAACCTCTACATCACAGAGTCCTTTCATCTACATGCCGTGTCAGTTATGAGGATCTCACGCACTGCTTTGTCACTTGTTAGACTTTGTCCATTTGGATTCCTGTCTAACCATCTGTGACCAACCAATTTACCTCAGACACATTAATGCTTTATACCAAAGGAATGATGATTTATTTTCACAGGTAATAGATAAATATCAAACACAGCTCATTTTTTTAATTTAACATCATATACACATGCCTATTATATACCAAATGCTGTGCTCTGCAATTTTATCTTCATTTTGAAAGAGGAAATCACAGGTAGGAGAGCTTAAATATTACAATGTATGCTGGGCAACAAAGTTAGTAAGTATCAGATGCAATAACCAATATATTTTTCTCCTGATTCAAAGTCCACCATGATAGACGCTGGTTTGAGGCAGTTTGACAAATCTCTCCATTTATGCAGTAAAGTCTAACAAAATCATTCACTCAAAATTTAAGGATGTTTGAATAAACCAAATTTTTATGGAATCTAACAATCTCTGACACTTTAGGGCTAAACTTCAATTGTCAATATTGATGATAATCATTATAATTAACTGTAGGAACCAAGAAAAGAAACCGTCAGCCTCTTCTAAAACTGCCAAATATATGATTGACAATCACCATATCTCTCTTTATTTAGTAATGTGTTGCTCAAAAACACATCCACAAATACCTGTTTCTAATGTTTTTGTTTTTGTTTTAAGATTTATTCATTTACTTCATCCAGCTTCCCCCCTCCCCCATTTTGCTCTCCTGTGTCCATTTGATTGGCAACTCTCTTGTCCGTTTCCTGCCCCCTCCTCCCACCCCTCTCCCCCTGTCCTCACCGGGACCCAATCCGGGGGACCTCGGATGTGGGAGAGAGGCACCCCGCCACCTGCGCCACCTCAGTTTCTGGTCCTTCAGTGCATCCCATCCTGGCTCTCCCCCGTGTCCCTCCCCTGCCATGTCACCACCCCGCTGCGTAGCTCGGCAGGGCCTGGCATGCCCATGCGACCCCTACACCCTTCTTCTATTTCACCAGGAGGTCCCGGTGATCGAACCCAGGCCCCTCCACATGGGAGATGGATGCCCAATCATTTGAGCCACATCCGCCCCCTCTAATATGTTTTTAATCAATGAAATAATATTTGAAATACCTTTGGTGAGCTTTCTGTTATAAAGAACCAAAAATAATTACTTTCATAATGGAAGGAGTCCCTCATTTGACAATTATGATTTTTAACATTACAACACAATGAAAAATCGGGGTCTGAAGAACTGTAAAAGAACAGTGGGTGCTCCACTCAGATCCTTAGAAAAAGAGGAGCAGAAAGAAGAAAACCAACTGGTGAAAATAGGATCTTCCCTTCTGTTGTACTAGTTCTGGGAACAATGAAACTTAGATAGAAATGCCTTCTGCTCTTTGGGGATATTTTAAAAAACTCAACAATAATAAAGGCCACATACCTTAAAGTTTGAAGAAACAAACTTCATTTGTAAAAAAGTGTTTTATATGTTAGAGGTTAACTTATAATCCATCCAACAAGTAAAGGACAATTTGGGAATAGAATTGATTTCAAAAGTATTTAGATGAAATCACGAGAGCAGACTCATAAAAAGCTAATAAATTAAAGATAGAGGATTATGTCTGCAAACTATTAATGACTGGTTCTAAGTGCTATATGGTTACTTGATGTCTTTCAAGATTTATTTTATTTATTTATTCTCCCCCACCCCCTGCCCCTGCCATTGTTTTGCACTTGCTGTGTGCTCTTTGTGTGTTCTTCTGTGTCTGCATGTCTTCTCTTTAGGCGGCACTGGGAAACGATACTGGGATTTTCAGGAGTGGAGAGAGGCATTCAATCTCTTATGTCACCTCAGCTCCCTGGTCTGCTGCATCTTTTATTGTCTCTCCCCTGTGTCTCTTTTTCTTGCATCATCTTGCTGCGCCAGCTCTCTGAGCGGGCCAGCACTCCTGCGTGGGCCAGCACTCCACATGGGCCAGCTTGCCATGCAAGCCAGCTTGCCTTTCACCAGGAGGCCCTGGGAATCAAACCCTGGACCTCCTAATGGTAGATGGCAGGCCAATCGCTTGAGCCACATCTGTTTCTCATACTTGGTGTCTTTAAAAGGAGAAATTCAAGCCTTAGTAGACTTACATGCAATAAAGCTATGGTTTGCAAAAGGAAAAACGATTATAAAGTTAAACTGGTTTACTAATTTGTTAAATATTTATTGGGCGCAACCCTGTGGAGGATACTGTGGTAAGTGCTATGGTGATAAAAACAATCAAGATGACATGGTTCCTACAGTCAAGAAATTCATAATCTACTCAGGGAGCTAAGGCATTTGCAAAAGTAAATATAATTCACATCTTTCCCATTTAAGTATAGGGCAGCAATTTCCGCCCATTTGCTTAAGTCAAAAATCTTTGAGCCAACTTTGAGTTTTTTTCTTCTCTCACCTTATCTAGTCTAACAACTTGTATCTCTACTACCTGCAAGATATATTCCAGATCATGTGTTTTAGAAAAATGAATAAGGCAACAATGGATAAGATAGACAATAAGGAACAGATAAAGATAAAGCATATAAGGAATGAATGAATGAAGCATTTCAATAAAACAGAAAGGCAATAAGTAGCAAGAGATTGTTAAGAATTAGTAGAGAGAGCTAATAGGTAAGCATTTTAATGGACAGAGCTGGGAGATGTTTACAACTGCAAAGGCAGAGCAAATGTGAGGTCTATAAACTAAGGAAAGAGTTTAGAATCATGTACACAGAAGGGCAGCTGAATCCCTGAGAAGAGATGAGACCAACATCAAGAAAGAACACAGAAGCAAGCAATATCTACATTTATTGCAGAAGAGAAAGAAAAGGTCATCAGAGAGTAAAGAGGCAGAAACACACTAATACCAACGAATAAATATGACAATATAATGGCCTATTTGAGAACACATAATGACTTCTCACTGCTTTAAAGAACAATTTAGCAATGGAACACTTAAAGAAAAAAATAACCTTGATTATATAGAAGTTTAATGTATAATAATTTAGTCTCTTAACTATAAAGTTAATATTCTAAGAATATTTCATATGATATCTAATAAAGGCACAAGAACATTAACAATCTTAATATGGTTTTAAAAGAAATTTATTCAATGTAAGAGTGATAAAATTGAACATTATGAATATATATATGACTTTATATAAAAGTCAATTTTGAATATGTAATTTTATTCAGATTAATAACCACTTTAAGCCATAACTGACATCCAAAGACATTTTCTGGTGTAGTCGAACTTTCCCATAACAAGTTTAAAGTAAAAATGCATTGACGTTCTGGTAGATTGAATTATGCTCCTCAAGAAAGGACACGTCCTTAAGTTTAATCCATTTTCCTGTGAGTGTGGAACCATTTGTAAATGGTATTTTTGAATATACTAAAGTGAGTCAGGGTGTGGACTCATTTGTGATAGGATCTTCTAAGATCCTGCTTAGGTGTGGTCCAACTGCATCAGGGCAGACCTTAGTCCATATTACTGGAGGCCTAACAGAAGAAAGTCATAGTGTGGGGCCCAAAGGTGGAAGTCAGTAGAAACCGGAAGAGCAGATTCAGGAAGAAAGAGGTTGACATGTGACAGGAGGCAGAAATGCAAGCCGAGCAATGGCAAGGACTGCAGCAAGCCAGCACCAAACCGCTACAGATTTGGGGAAGTAAGCACAGCTTTACTGATGCCTTGATTTTGGACTCCCAGCCTTCTAAACAGTATGCCAATAAATCCCTGTTGTTAAGCTAATCCACTGCATGGTATTTGTCATAGCAGCCTGGCAAACTCAAGCTAAGACAACATATAATAGCATAAAAACATATCAAGAAAGCAGATGTGGCTCAAGCAATTGGGCTCCCATCTACCATATAGGAGGTCCAGGGTTCGATTCCCAGCGCCTCCTAGTGAAAAGCAAGCTGGCCCACGTGGTGAGCTGGCCCATGCGGAGAGCTGGCCCGTGCAAAAGTGCTGGCCCACACAGAGTGCTGGCTCACGTGGAGTGCTGGCCCTGGCAGGAGTGCTGGCTCTAGCAAGAGTGCTGGCCCGCGCAAAGACCTGACACAGCAAGATGATGCAACAAAAGGAGACACAGAAGATAGACAATAAGAGACACATCAGAACAAGGAGCTGAGGTGGCACAAGAGATTAAACACCTCTCTCCATTCCGCAAGGTCCCAGGATCAGTTCCCAGTGCTACCTAAAGAGAAGACAAATACAAACAGAAGAACACACAGAGAGCAGACAGCGAGCACAAAAAAAAACACCAAGTGCTAGGGGGAAGAAATAAAGAAATCTTAAAAAAAAAAACAAAAAAAACATATCACTTACAACTAGCAACGCTATCACATAAAACATCGAATGAAACTTCTCTGTCTCTTGCTGAGGGTTCATAACTAAGCTATTTTGTAGGTCAAGTGTCATATCAGGCTTTATTCTTATTTGGTAGGTGGCATGTTATCACCCTCATGAAATATCTGTTTCTATATAATGAAGGGATATGAGACCCCAGCTTTGGAATCAGAGAAATCGAAGTTCAAATCTCAGTCATACACTAATAATTTTGCAACCCTGGGCTCATCACTTGACTTGAAAGTACTCCAATTTCCTCATCTGTTAAATGGGGTTTTAATGCCTATCTTACAAAAATTTTTAAAAGAATTAAATGAGATGATATCTGTAAAATGTATAGCATGCCTGAAACTAGTTAAACACTGAAAATGGTATTCCTTAAAAATTAGTACTAGTACTTGTATTCATTTTCTTTTGCTTCATAACAAATTATCACAAAACATAACAGCTTAAAACAACAACCATTTATTATCTTGCTGTTCTATAGGTCCAAATTCTGGGCATGATATGACTGGGCTCTCTTTCAGGGCCTTACAAGGTAGATATCAATGTGCCAGCTGAGCTGCATTCCTTTTTCAACACTCTGGGAAAGAATCAGCTTCTCAGCTCACGCAAGCTGTTGGCCAAATCTCCACTCCATTGTTGGCTGTCACTCAAAGGCTGTGTCAGCTCCTTGAGGCCATCCATAATTCCTTGCCACATGGCCAGTAACAGACCATCCCCTTCATATCCAATCCCTCTGGTGCTTCTGTATTCTGATTCTGATCCAGATTTAAGGAGTAATTTAAAAGTCCACCTGGCTAATCTCACTTTCTTAAAATCAACAGGCCAAATAACATAACCATATCACAAGATGGATATCCCGTTATATTCACAGTCCAAGGGATTATACAGGGTATGTAAAACAGGGATCAGGAATCTTCAGGGACATATTAGAATTGTCTACCAGACCAGCTGTGGTAAAAGTCTTAATTTTTCTAATGTATAATGCTTTTGGTCATTTAAAATAGCTTTTTTTAAGGTCTGAAGAAATTATAAGTAACCTAGAAGCCTTAAAAAAACCTCATGTTTTTATACCAGTAATATTTAACTCTGTTTCTAGAAGGGAGATACAACATATCTATGGGAATTTAAATTTCTACAGAAGAAGCTAGAATATCTCTTACTTGAGTGCTAAAGTTTTCTCGGAAACACCTTTGTTCTGAATTTCCATACCAGCAGGTGTATTCTTGAAAACCCGCAATTCCCTTTTATCTAATTCCAGTGCATGACAAGAAATGCCATGCAATTCACCAATTTTGAGCAGATCCTCCCACAACCTTTCAATGGAAAGTCACCCGTAAAAGAGAAGTTTAATCACAGGTGACCAGAGGGTTAGTCATCAGAATCCAAGGATTTCCTTAATAAAAATATCTAAGCTATTTGTAAAAGGATCTCTCGTTTTAACTCCTTATTTCCTATGTTGGGAACATTTCTGCAATATGACATATTTGCAAAAATCAAAGGGTGCTAAGGAGCTGGGCACCCATGAACACCTACCACACACCAGGTACTTTTATGAGCATATTACACACATAGTTTCAGTCAGTCTTCTTAACATCACCGTGAATGCTGGTGAATCTTAACATCACCATGAATCTTCTATTTTACCTAAGAAGATAATGAATCACAGAAAAGGTGATTAATATGTACAAAACCTCATAGTGAGAACCTGCTAGAGCAAACCCAGATTTATCAGACTCCAAAGCCTGACTGATTTTCAATATATACCATAGTGCATCGTAAAATTGAAATTGAGTCAAATTGGGACAAAGGAAAATGAAGTAATCTTAACCCAATGCATCTAGAAGGAAAAATTACTTGCATTTAACATTCCTTCATATTTTGGCTTTCATAGGCGTATCTCTCATGCCACATTCTTTAAACGTGACTTAGGGTAAGCCCATAAGTTTCAATTTATATGACATTGCATCACTGCATTATTAATTACACAAAAAGACTAAATATCTATCTATTATGTATTAAGCAATGGAATTATCTAATTGGCTCCATGTGCCTTCTCACAAGCCAGTCTTGACCATAACAGAGCAAAAGCTCTGATTCAAAGCAAGTTGAGGGTAAAATCAACAGAGTGAGAGTTAAACAGTCTGGCTTTAATTCATAATGCCCTGAAAGGTTTTCTACTAATCACTCTCCTTTCTGTCCTCCAAACCTAGACCCATTTACAAGTCTAAGATGTATGCCAAAGTCAAGGGTGAGCAAGAAATGTGATAATGAGGACCCCTCAGCAAATAAAAATGTGGATTTGCAAACAATTCTTCCCCTTCAAGAGGTACTTTGCAGAAGCTAATGATTCCACAATTGTGAAAAACAGTGATCTCCAGACTCCCAGAGTAAAGATGTTCTCAGTGCCATTCACCACCTTTTGGAGAGGGTTCTTAATTCTTGATTCATGAGACAAAGGCTCTGGAGAAAGATACCCTGGTTTGAGTGCCCACTCTAACACAAAATGGTTGTGTGACAAAAGGCACGTCGGTAGTCTCTAGCTCTCATTTTCTTACTAATAAAGTGGATGATCGTCAAAGCACCTACATTGTGAGGATTAAATCATAGATAAAGTGTTTAGGATTATACTTGGCACTTGAAACAGGTTAGATACTATTAAATTATTATGATTAACATTATTTTATAATGTTAAGGTCTGATTAGAATGTCTCTGCAAGACAACTTAAATATTTAAATGGCCCATATGAAACTAAAAAGTTTTGCATAATTTTAACAAATGAAAACATTTTAACTGTATGCTAGTCAAGCTTTTTAAAGAAAATGTTATATATAGGACATAAAATGTTCTATATAGAACATAAAATTTACCGTTTTTAAGTGTATAATTAAGTGGCATTAATTACATTCACAATTCTGTGCAACATTACCACCAAGCATTTTCTAAAATTTTTCTCACCCCAAACAGAAACCGTTAAGCAATAGTTTCCCATTCTTTCCTCCCTCCAGCCACTAGTAGCTTCTAATCTTTCTGTCACTATGAATTTGCCTATCTAGGTAATTCATATGAGTGGAATCATACAATATGTGTCCTTCTGTGACTGGTGTATTTCACTTACCTTGTTTTCAAGGTTCATCCATGTTGGCACATGTATCAGAACTTCATTCCTTTTTATGGCTGAATAATATTCCATTGTATGGATATACCACATTTTGTTTATCCATTCATTTGTTGATGGGCACTTGGGTTGTTTTTACCTTTTATATGTGGTGAGCAATGCTTCTATGAACATTGGTATTTAAGTATTTGTTTGAGTACCTATTTTCAATTCTTTGGGGGTATATACCTAGGAGTGGCTACTTGGTCTTGTGAAATGCATTTCGTGTGTTTGTTTCTGTTTCTTTCATGTGCAACTAGGGGCGCTTCCAGAGGTTTTGTTTCCATGTTAGTATGCAGTACTGTATCCTTATGGACAACAGAAACTATGGAGCCTTTTGTTCATGATCATTGCACATATGGCCCCCAATTCAGTAACAGCAAGTCACTGAATTAGTCCATTTCACTGTTTAAATCCAAGCTCATGCCAATGGTTCTACTTTTATGTGCTACTGAATTAAAGTTCAGCACAGTAACTGAACCCATATGTCAATCAACAATGTTTTTGACAAGGATGACTCATTGTTAGCAATGTCAGAATCCTACACCACTAAGATTTTCAGCCAAAACTGATTAAGTGCTTAAAATCTGAGACCCAAAATAGATACCCATCCAAAGGATACATATGTCTATGTATTTTTATGTATATGAGTGTTGGATTCACATGCATAATCAGTTTTTACATACTGGATTCTAGGTATTGTGCCAAGCATTGAGGACTCAGCAACAAACAAGAAAAGCAGTCTCTGCTCCTCACCCATACCATTCCACTTTCGGTGGCAATTCCACTCTCAGTGGCAATTACTGTCACTGATGGCTGAGATTTCAGCCTGATGCTTCAAAAACCATCACCTCCTAAATACCTGTATTCAGGCTATGGCTTCACAGCCCAGAGGCAAAGCTCTTTATTCTTGGGAGATGGGAAAGAAGGCTTGGTACATATATCAAATCAATTAGATCAAAAATTATAATAATTAACTTCATAAACATTATGCATGTCACATACAAAACATAATTGTTGAATTATATATCTTGAAACAAGATATGATCTGCATCACCAAGGAGTGTTCATTATCAGTCACTATTGAAGATGAGTTACACTCTAAGAAATATATCCTTCTTGCTAAGTGTGCTAGTCATTATGCTACTTGCTAAATATTTTTAATTCTTCTACTTTGAAAAAATGGTAAAATTACACATCCCAGCCAACTTAAACATGGGTGTTTATCTTCTTTGGACCACTGGAATTTGAGAAGAAATGACATGTGTCATATCTGGGCAGAAGCTTTAAGTGACAATGTAAAACATTCACATTCCTTTCTCCTACAATGCTTTATGGTGGAAGTTCATCAGTCTAGGACTCTAAATGCAGATGTTGTTGAAGAGAGCCCAGCCCTATGCACTTATCCAATCTCAGTGGCCAGAGTTGGGTCATGAGAAAGATACATCATGAGAGAGAAATAAAACATTATTATTTCAAGCAGATAGTTGTTACTGTAGCTTAAACTAGTTCATTCTGAGTAACACAGTTAATTAAAAAAATAATAATAAGTAATGTGACTATAAAATTGAGAACTAGCTCAGTCTCCATAATGCCCAAATCATTCTTTGATCTGACCAGCCAATGGGAGGCATTTGTAGTGGGGCCTCCTTGCTGTGGTTCCTGAATGCTATACTGTGCAGACTGGAGATTATGCTCTGGAAAGTGTGAAAATGGGAAGCCACTGCAGGATGTTGAGCAAAGAGTTACATAATAAAACTGAAAAATAAAAATCTAGCAATATGGAAAGTAGGATAGGGCTTGTTTTACTTACTCAAATGTTTAATTTAGGCAGCACAATATTTACATGATGACCAATTAACTTGACTGAGTGACATGGACTGAATGAAATCTCTGGCTAAATGTAGAGACTGTACCCTCTCTAATAGGGAAAGCTATTACACTGTTTCAATGAATTACTTTCATGGAAAATTTTAGGTTGGGATCACCAGATCTGCCATTTTTAGAATCTATATTTTTATTGGTAATGTCCTGATTTCTAAGTGTTTTAAGTTAATTATCTATTTAAAAGCAAAAACAGTCCAATCAACCAGTTTTCTACCTGTACATTAGAGGACAGCAGGAGACTGAAAAGAAATAAAGAGAATTTGAAAAACGATTCCCGGATGGATTTTAGCTCTTCCAGTTTTACAGATATTAATACAATTAATCATGCAAGAGAATCACAGGATGAAAAGCAGTTTCAGCTGACAAAATTATGAGTTCTGTTTTCTAGAAACTGAATTTGAGAAATTCACATAAAAAAGGACACAGCTGATCATTTATCTACTCATCTCTTCGGCACATATTACCTTTACTATCGTCTATAAACATTAAGCATAGTACTGGCAATATAAGAGCAAAAAGGAGTCAAAAATATCTGCCCTTAGATTCCAATAAGTAGATCATAGAATTACAATACAGCACAGCAATGTATAACAAATATACTATTTTTAGGTGGGGGTTGGGGATGGTATTTATGGGAAGCTTCTAGAAAGTAGTGACATCTAAGCTAGAATCTGAAGAAAGGAAACTGTGTTCCCAACAGAGGCAACAGGGTATGTAAAAGCTCACAGGTTAGAGAAAGCCAAGTACATTAAAAATTAAAATCTGAAACACAGTCAGTGAATCTGGACCACTGAGTACAAGATAGTGACAAGTAGTAAGAGATAAGACCAGAAAAGAAGTGAACAGCAGCCAGAAAATAAACAGTCATGCGGATCATTTTAAGGTCTGAACATAATCCTAAAAGTATTAGGGTGGTCATAGAAGGGAGTTCATCCACACAATAACATGATCAGGGCAAGAGATAAGACGTGGAAATTAGCTACATATAGGCTATATTTGAAGCTGTGGAATTGAATGAGATTGTTCTCAGAAAACATTAAAGTGAAAAGCAATGAGAGTTAAAAACCTTGAGGAACACCCACAATTAAGAAGCAAGGAGAAGAAAAACCCAAGAATGAAACTTGTCAAAGGCAAATAACCAGGAAAGAGTAAGGGTACAAAAGACAAGGCAGGCATGAGTTTCAAGAGGAGGTGATCTATGGAGTTAGAGAAGAGAAGCAAAAGAGGATGAACTAGAAAGAGATGTTTCCATCTGCATAACATATAGAAAGGGTGTAGAGCAAATTTTGGAAACAGAAACACTGATAGATATAAATTGTTACACTCATCACTACCTCACTTACACCCATCCCTTCCTAATCAAATTTACTCGGCTTTATGAGAAGCTCTTAACTGGTAATTTTGTGCAATGGAAGTGCCTAATTATATACAAACTCCTAACTCCCAGGAGCTAAAAGACTAAAGCAGACTTCGTCGTCTTCTAGCCTGGACAGACGTTAAGAGTCTGCTATCTTGTATTCAGCCTCATACTCTGTCCCTCTGTTTCTCTACAATGAAGGAGAAAATGGCTTTAGATTTCTGTTCCAAGAACTTTCTTTTCTACTCTATTTGTTTTGAAATAAGCAATGGAAAGGACATTGAAGGTCATTGGCTACAGTCCCTTTGTCCACATGTTTGGGAAACTGAGGCGCAGAAATAATAATTGGCTTGCACAAGGTCATATGAATTTTATGAAAAGAAAAGGGAATTTTCATGTATAAACCAGTGTTGTTTATACACTTGTACACTGATTTGCCGCCATAGCCTCCCTTGATCAAAGCAAAGGTCCTTTCTCCTCTTAGCAAGTCTTTAAAATTAAAATACAATCAGTTCTTTACCAACTTAGGACTCTTTAGTTTTATAATCTGGTCTCTGTCGGCACTCTAATGCAAATAACTTGCAGCATCTTTTAAAGGAAATCACACTTTTTATGCATCCAAAAAGATTATTTTGAAACATTTTAAACAGAACACAGGCTTTACAGATAGAGCTCCACCCTCGAGATTACACATGGCAAAATTTTATTACCAAAACACCATATCCAGAAAAATTAGCATTTTTAATAATCAATTATCTATCTAGTTAAGTTTTTTTCACAACTAGTTAACTGCAATATCCCACACATTTTTACGAAACAAGTTCAAATACCACCATGACTTTATCACAGATTAGTTTTAATTTTTTCAAATATATATAAATATATTCTTATTTATAGAATGTGATACAATAAAAGTATACTGATGAGTCTACTGGATAGAGAAATCGTACTTAATATTATGCAATGTAACCACAGAAATCAATGGTCATTCTGAAATTAACAAGTATTTTTTTCAAAAGCATACTTCAAGGAATAAATTTGACTATGATTATATTCTGATAAAGATAAGGTTTATCACTGACAAATTTTAGAAACATGTCACGAATTCCTAATTATCAGGGAAAACTGTGGTAATAAAAATAAAAATAACAAAATTAAAAATAGTAAAAATGAAAATAACAGTAATAATTAACACTTAATGAGCATCTATCCTCTTGTCTTCAATGCATTATATTCTTTAGAAATGTATAACATGATACCTTAGCTGAGCACTTCCTTGGTATTCAAAGTATGGCCCAAAAAGCAGCAGCCATCAAGAAAGAGCTTGTTAGAAATGCGGAATCTTGAGCTCCAGTTAGTTACACTGAATCAAAATTTGCATTTTAACAATCACCATCGAGGTGATTCATATGCAAATTAAAAATTTAAGTAATTTAGGTATATTAGTTCATTTTTGACACTATTATTTTCCCATTTACAGAGAAGGAAATAGAGGCACAGAGAGATAAAGTAACTTTTCTATTACACAGAATATGTGGCAGACATTTTCACGATCCTATCCAACACATCCTCCTATCCTTCTTCTTTCTAATAAATCCCAATTTTGTTAAGGCATAAATGTACCCAACCCTAGGTAGGACACTCATTTTCCCAGCTATCCTTTCTACTTGCATAGGGCTATGAGATAAAGATGGAAATTACTGCAAGGGCTGGGAAGGCATGTTTTTTAATGAAAGGAACAAATGGAGCTGGTATTATCCCTTCCTTTTGTCCCAACCTTAGACATGATGGCTGAAGCTGCAGCAGGCATCTCGGGATCATGAGGTGTGAGGTGTCAAGCATAAGGACTTAAGTCAACATTAAGGAGGAAGTGGAGAGACAGAAGGAGTCTGGATTCTTGATGGCATCATTTAGGACCTTAGCCAGTGCTAGCGGCCACCTACCTTTAAGACTTCTTGTTGGTGACAAAAACTAATCCCCAATGAAGTCAGATTGTTTATTCTGTTACTTTCAGCCAATCACATCTCTGACTGATGAAGATTACTAAATCTTCCTTTCTTTTTTCACTTATATTTGATTATTTTATTCTAGTGCTAGGGAGCAAAATTTTTTTGTTTTTATTTGGCATTAAAATTGCACTATAAGAGAACTGGATGTGGCTCAACCAGTTGGGCGCCTACCTACCACATGGGAGGTCCCGGGTTCTCGTGCCGGTACCTCCTAAAGAAGACGAGCAGACACCGCACCCACCGCAACGAGCAGATGCCACACCTGCTGCAAAGAACAGATGCCTAAACAAACAGATGCCACAAGCCAGATGCCACAAACAAGCAGACACCACAGCCTGTGGGGAGCGGATGTGGTTCAGGCCACTGGGCACTCGCCTCCCATGTAGGTGGTCCCGGGTTTGGTTCCCGGTGCCTCCTGGAGACTGCGAGCAAACAACGAGCTGACAGATGAGAGAATCATCTGGGGGAGAAGGGGTATAAATAAAAATAAGTAAATAATAAATCTAAAAAATAAATAATCTCTACTTATTGAAAAGATATCATTTTCATGGTGCCACACAAATTTTTTTTTAAAAATTGCACTACAAAAAGCCACTTGAGATTATTACATCCTCTTCTAATGCCTTTTGACAGAAGTATGTAAAGTGTCATGCCACCTTTGAGAGGGTGCGGAAAATTACAGAGAGGACAGGCCCTAAAGGGAAGGGATTTGATGAAGATACATCTGCTTTCTGCCCTGCTAACTTTCATATCCACTCACTTAAATATGCACTTGCCCACTTTCCTTTTCTGCTAATAGATTTTGCTAAACCTCTCAGCTGCTCAGAGGTGGCTAAAGCAGCAGACACTGCAGCTGCCCCTTGGAACTAGTGCAGTCAGATGCCTGAGGGTGAGAATGCCTGTACTCAAAGCTGTCACCAAGATGACAAAAGTCCAGATTGGGTGTGGAGAATGACAAACTCAGGCAACACCAGTGGAACAGGCACAACTGCATGTAAAAGTAAGTGTCTGTATTCTGAGTCACAACCTTGGTCCTATGAGGATTCTCATCACCCCTGCATTTCACAGATAATAATGCAGAACCTAAATGACCCTCCCTGCTACAGCTATGAGTCATATCATCAGTTTAGTGGCAGCCAAAAATACCTCCAAGAGCTCTTCAAATTATATGGGAAGCTTGATAGAATGAAAGTTGAAAGGAGTTTTTCTGCTACAGCAATATTCTCCTCACTACTTCATCTGCCTAGTCCTCTCTTTTAAGGAGTTATTTTTTGTTTTAAGAATAACAAGCCAATTTACGATATTTAATTTATTTTAATTGTAAGATATGAGCATTATTAATAGTATGGTTCTACACATGGATTTTTTGTCAGTTAACTTTGACCCTATAATTCTGTAATCATCACTAAGCCAAAAGTTATTCAAAATAATCTAAGGACATGCAGTTTTGTTAGTCATCTGCATGTACTAAATGGACTTTACTATTCCTTTAGTAATGTCTCTATGACTGTTACCTCAAAAATGACTCTACATCAGGGGTTCTTAACTTTTTTGTTCCTCAGACCCCTTTGCCAGTCAGGTCAAAACCACGGACCCCTTCTCAGAATGCAGCAGCAGATAGTTTTATGACACTCAACATCGGCATGTCTTTAAATTTTAGATTATTCAAAATTATGTCTTACAAATTTCCCATAATTTCAATACCTGATAACCTAACATGGTTCAACATCCGTTCAGTCATTTTCGGCAAACATTTAGAAATTAGAGTTTTCCCATGGTATTATAAAACCATGTCCACCATCCTTACCAACCTTTTTGCAGGCAGTTATCCACTGCACTCAGAAAATGCAACAGCAAAATACAAATCATATTAAGTCCACACTATACTGTGTATAATTTAATAAATATATCATCCTCTCACCAACACATCCCCACAAGAATAATGTTTTTAAATACATAAAATAAAATTATAAAGGAAATCAGTTACATATATTGAAATAGAGTTACTAAAATAAAAAACATATGATATAATACTATACATATGTGCTTCTTTCTTAACATATTAAATAATAATCTAATACATCAAAAATATAGGAAAGTTAAAGTTAAATTTTATTTTTTAAAGACGTGTCAATGTGCAGACTTGTTGTTTATCTTGAATAAGAACATTAAACTTCGATGCAGTATTTGACAAGGCAGCACACATATGTTGGACATCTAATCGAGATGATTTGTTTCAATTCAAGCTCACAGACTCCCTGAAATCTTTCCTCGGACTCCTTGGGGGGTTCGTGGACTCCTCGTTAGGAACCCCTGCTCTACATTCATCTCCATGTTTTTAAAACATGTTCACCAGCTAAGCCCATTCCATTTGCTCTCTTAAGATTCTGAAGTTTCTCTTACTCCAATATGTAGTGGAAGATTCTTTTGCTATTGTACCAAGCCCAATCATCAACCTCACATTTTTTGTTTCAATGATTATCCTCTTGTATGCCCGAGATAACTAATTAAATCTATCCTCCCATATTCTCCTGTACCAGACCTGAACATCATCCTTGCAATGCCCTTTTCTTTTAATTAAGACTTCTTCTTGGTATCCAAATTTTAATCTTTCTTGTAAACCTGGCTTGCATTTTAGCCCACTTTCCTTTACTTGAGAAATTGAAGAATTTCTCTATATAATCATGGTAACAAAAACTAATTTGTTCCATTTACCCTTAATTCTCTGACTGTGGCTGGTTTGCTTAATTCTATTATACCAGCTTCTTTAAAAATCATATAATTGAAAACATTTGGACTCTACGACCTGAAGATCTGAGTTGGAACTCAACAGCTTTTGCCTCAATATCTAAAATCTTCTCATAAGTAATTAGTTATAGCAGACTATAGGAAAACCTCTCATCTCTTTCTAAATGTTTCCCACGACCTCCTCTAAACCATCCTCCAGTTCAAATCTGGTATTCTCCTCTGTCTTGGAAAGCTTCAAACTTACAGCATTCTAAAGCACCTGTCCTTTTATCTTCTTAATGGAAACTGAACACCTCCCCAATACTTACTAAAATACTTCAGGTGCTGCTAAAAAACAATCTAAACAATGGGTTTCGGGATGCTATTAGTAGGCCTTCCTTAACCTTGTGACCTAATTCTACTCATACACAGAATCCAAATGTACTACTCATTTCAACATAATCTTGAAATACTCATAGAATTTATTGAACTATGCCAACTATCTCCACAAACAGATGAAATTAGCATTTTATTTTTGATATCTATTTCTATGACTATTATATCAGAAGAGAAAAACTTTATATTTAATTTTATTAATTTTAAATAAAATTAATAATACTTCAACTGAATATATCCTTTAAAGATACTGAAATGATTCTACACAGAAAGAATGACACCATGCACATTGCTGGTAAAGTCACTGTACTACATTTTATATTCATTGCCCTAAAAAGGAGCTGACACCATGAATATCAATAAAGATATTTATAAAAGCATGTTCTTATAACAAAGTATCATTTTTCCTAATTATATATAAAAATATTTTTGTTTATAACATGTTTACAGTACTGAAATAAAGAAGAATGCAAAGAAGTTGAAATAAAAATCAAATCCTTTAACTCATATATCAAAATAAGATGGAGATGGGCTCATGCTTTTCTACATGCTAGTTTTTTCATTTATTAAAAAATATATTAAAAGCATGAAAAGTTATCAAAACTACTATCCAGTGTAAGTTATTTAAACTGAGAATTCAATGGAAAATATGAAGGTATGATATCTCATGATAAGTTGATAGTTCCTAATTTGATGAGCTTCTATATAAAACCCCTTTAGATTTAAACATTGATTGCATTCTTATCAAATTTTACTCCTAAATGATAAGAGCTATATCTAGAAAAGTAAAGGTATTTTAAGTTAAAAAATTCTGTGTTGTGTCAAGAACAGTAAAAATTCAAAAGAAATAAACCTAATACTCATTACAATGCGCTATATCATTTATTTTTTATTTCACAGTGCATCTCTAGTTATTCTTTCATTCACCTTAGCACAAAAGAAACAAGGAGAAGGCAGAAAATAAGTGTTCCTTAAAAAGATAACAAGAGAGTATCCAGAAGTTTCAGCTGGAATTAACACTCACTTTACAACTCTGGGAATGTGACTGTCAATACAAACATCCCCAACACCTCGGCTACAGGTGCCGAACCACATGCTCCCACGGGTGTTACATCCTTTTGCAGACATCATGAGTCTCAGCTTGACAGTAAATATGCCAGAAAACACTCTTCCCTTTCTGAGAAAAGACTTCCAGTTCAATAAAGGAAACACGGGGTGACTGTACAGTATTTTTAATTACAAAGGTGAAGAAGAAACAAGTACCTCGAAAGGCAAAAAGAGCCAAACCATGACGTGATATGAACTCAAGCAAAGACTGGGTCTTATTCTTCATAGTATTCCCTGAATTTAGAAGAGTACCCAGCAAATCCTCAGCCCTCAGTAAGAAGCAGTTGAATGAATAAACTATACTTAAAGCAACAGAACTTGTCTAACTCCAGTTATATGGAACAAGTAAGTAATTTCTGGCTTCTGTGGACCTCAGCAGCATGTTCTTATAATGGAACCTGTGTAACAGGGTTTGGAGTAATTTTGAGAATGGTGGTGTATATATCTTATCTGCCTTCTCAGGGACAGCATCTCCTGGAACAGAAAGACCATACTTTGTACATCTTTAAATCCTGCAGAATGTCTGGTGCATCATAAGCCTTAAGGAACAGAATGTTAGAATGATCTCATTTGACTCTTTCCATGTTAACACATTAAAAAGTAATGAATTACCAGCTGGCCAACCTGTTCATTTTGGCCATCTCCACTCTCAATATAGATTTCTGCAGTATGATTGAGCTGTAGCAATCAAAAATGACACTAAAACTAAAGGATCGGTCATGCCTCAGGTCCAGTTTATCCACTGTATTTGGGAAAAAATTTGCACCTGAGCTTAAGTACTAGAGAGAAAATGTTCAGTGCATGAGGCACACTAGTGTCTGAAAGAGTGAAAATAACAGACCCTCAAAATTATGACTGAGGGCAACAAATTTCTAACTACAATGTTTGGTCAAGAAACCAAACTGTTACTAACTAAATACATTTTAAGGTGAAAACAAAGCCGTAGTGTTAATTCATTAGAAAAGGAATAGTATTCTCTGGGCCATGCACTTCAATGATGGCAACTTGAATTTTGCCCGGGAGATGCTGTTTGGGGAGAATGAGCCACCATCCAATCAAATGCATTACAGTGCTGCCTTGCAACCATGTCAGCCTTTCCTTTAAAATAATCACATGCTAGTAACAACAATGAACTGAGAAAATGTTCTGCCAAAACACCATACACTAACTGGTATGCCTAGGGAGTGCGCAAGGAAGAAACACACAGGATTAGTGAGACTCTGCAGAAATGCTAAGATGTCTGTTAATCTCGCCTAGAAATATTAAAAAGAATCCCAAACTCTATACCTACATGACTATGGTTGCTAGCTTAACCTCACATGCACTGTGATGACACTCATCATCAATACATTATTTCTGTGCCAGATGGAAAGAAGTAGGGCCAACCCCAGACAAAATGGAAGGAAATGACTTTGAAAGCCATGTGCAGGGTCACCCCCCTGGCATCCCACTTCTGGTAGTCAGTGCTGTACCTTTCTACTTTCATGCCTACCACAAAATAAATTTAAATAAATGGGGAATGACAAATGACTTTCTATCAGTCCATCTCAATGGTTTGAGATTTCAAATCATTCTCAGTGTGTTTTCTCCCTCCTGATGTCTCCACTGCCCCTGACTTTAAAGATAAGTAGGATGCTATCAGGCATCAGGCATAAAAAGAATAGTTGCAAGACAAAGATTTTGCAATTAAGATATCTAGAACATGCCAGGTTAGGTTGGTGGGCATGTTCTTAGTTTAATGTCCATTTAATAACTATCAATTTTACAGTGAGTTTTTCCCTATAAATATAACTTTATTCTTATAGGTGAATTCTTTATCATAATGCCAAATTGTTACCTGCCATGATAATTATGAATGACATTAAATATATCATCTTTCTTTTGTTATTGGTTTTATTTTCTTAAATTCTGTACATACACAAAGGTTTGGCCACAAAATGATGCTGATTACATAAGGTATACCTACATGTCTCCTCTCTTTAAAACTGTATTATATGTGCTTCAAGAGTGGCACTATATAGAAGCCACAGCTTTTATAGATTAAGTGAAATATTGGGTGATGTCTTCTATTGCATTCATAGTAAAGCAGTATTAAGGTAAAAAACAACAGCAAGACTATGTACATGAATTGAGTTCCTATTCTGTTTGCCAGACAGTGTACTAAGGACTGAGATGAAAAAAAAATATTTAAACCCTCAACAAACCAACAAAGTTGTATTCTTTTACCCCCACTTTACAAATAAAGAAACCAAAGCAAGGAGAGTTGAGTAACACGCTAAAAGTTATATAGCTAATATACACTTCCAGCAGAATACAAGTGGTTTTCTATGGCTGCTGATATAACCATTACTTTATAAATAATATAATATTATTTCAAGGTCAGTCTCCCTACTTAGGTTTTGGGAGAAAGCAGATGTTTCTGTATTTATTTTTTGTCCACTGAATAGCCAAAATTTTATTTTTATAAATATGAGAGTAATAAAACTCAATAAAATATGTTATCTTCTATTTACAGGCTGAGGACAAAAATCCAAGAGTGAAGATGGAAATTGATCCTCAGATCTAAGTCTATGTTCTGACCTCATGTTTTCAGGGCTTTAGAAATAACACTCCTTTCTTCAGGTTTCAGAGCATAAAACAATAGCACTGGGGAAAAAATAAATTTTATTTGCACAGCTCCTCAAAATGCAGTTAACCACGGTGCTCAATCTAGATTTTCCAGACTGAATCTATAATTTAGATACCAAGCCTTGTCATTTCTCATGGTTGTCACTGTTGAGCACTGTGGACATTAACTGTCATAAATATATGAAGTCTGCCTACAGGTTCATTTTCCCAATGATCCCATAAAATTGGTTCAAAAACAAATATTGTCCCCTTTATTCAGTTAACATTTTGAAAACTTCTTAAGGAATGTGAAAAAATCTATGGGGGTGTTGGTAGCCTGAGTTGTTAGTTCCAATAGTTAAAATGAAGACAAAGGCAAAATTGATTCAGTTTTTAGCTTTAGCTAATCTGAATGTATGGGCTTGGTAGCTAAAACATGGATGCAAACCTATCTCATATTTCTAGGCTCAAAAAAAAAAGTAAGTGTACCAAATGTATAAGACCTACCAATATTCTCTTGGAATGTTTTAGAATAACACGATCTCTTAAGATGATTTTAAGAACTCTCCTCTATTGTTTCTAAAAATACTAATGCCTATCAGTTATATGACACTTTGAGCCATGCAATTTCCTTGTTAGATATAAATGGAATAAGAAAAACCCTTTCCCCCATTTCACAGATGAGTAAATTAAGAAACAGATGGGATAAATGACTCACTAAAAAACACACAGTGAATTCATGGCAGAATCACAGCTAATGTTAATTCAAAAGTTTGAATAATTGGTGTAATAATCATTCCAGTTCACTAAAAAGTCAGCCTAAAATATGCTGGCCTAAATAATGAAATACCAGTGTGGTTATTAAGTAATAATTGCTCAACTGATTTTAAGGATAAGAGAAGTTCTATAGCTGATTTTTTTCATGGTAGCATACTTTAAAAGTAAATAAGTAAATACAGACAATTCACTTGAGAAATGTTTAATTGAGTGCTTACTATAGGCCAAGCACAGTTTTAGATACTTGGGATAAACACTTCATTAAACCAAGCATTAAAACAGAAAAAAAAAAAAAA
>JAQZBX010005338.1:0-56781 GCA_029593785.1 Cabassous unicinctus
CTTCTGAGTCTCCTTGTACTTATCTCTTGCATTTAAAATTATCACTATTATTTCTTTTTTCTATTAATTGTATTTTGTTATTATATTGGCTTCATATTCAAGGAAGCTTTGGATCACAGAAAGGTTACATGGGGGGCTGCAGAGAATCATTGGTGGGGGGTATCTGGGATGGGGGATTCATGGGAGTAAGTCCATCTGAATATACATGAAAGTTATATAAAATTGTTCAAATGATCAAGGGATGGGTCATGGTCACGGTGGGTAGACAATTACTCAATTAATGAGGGAGTCTGAATTCCCAGACTGGAGAGCTCTGCTACATTCCGCAAGGGAGCAGTGCCATCCCCTGAGTGCAGAGGCAGTGTCTGGCAAAAGAGGATGGCCCACTGATGGGTTCTTGTTATTGAGGACTAGCCTCATGAGTATTTGCTCTTCTAATTGAAACTTAGCCTACTGTTTTGGGGTGCCTAAGGGTTACCACCTGAATGCCTCCTTGTTGCTCAAATGTGGCCTCTCTCTAAGCCAAACTCAGCATTTGAATGCATTACCTTCCCCCCAATGTGGGACATGACTCCGGGGATGAGCCTCCCTGGCAACGAGGGATTAATACCAAGTGCCAACTGGCAACACGATCAGAAAAAGACCTTGAATAAAAGGAGGGAAAGGTAAAGAGAAATGAGTTCACAGGCTAAGAGACTTCAAAGAGAGTTGGAAGGTCATCCCAGAGGTAATACTTATGCATACCTCATTAGGATCTCATAGAACACCAAAGTGGATATCACCCCTCACTGAGGGACCCCTGAGGGCTCTGGTGACAACCAGGTCCTATACAAGTGGGGATAGCCCCAGAGATTGATGTCTAATTAGTAGGCTCTTCATTGGCATTTGTGTTCCTGTGAGTGACAGAGTTGGACTCAAATAAGTCATACCTGCACATGGTCCATCAGTTCCTTCTACTTAAACCTATATGTGATGCAGGAGTTTTTAGGTGCACTTCCAGAGACTGTATCCTCTGGCCCACCTATGTGCCAGCTGTGCCTGGAATCTCGGTGGAGCTGCAACTCCTATCCTACAGCTCAATGGACTCTTCCAAGTAACCTGATGAGGAGACGACGATGGGCAATGGCCATCCCAGGGAATGGAGAGGGCCTGCAGCTGAAGGCAAGATAATCCCATCTACTATATCCATGGGATATAAGCAATCTCTCACTTGGAGGTGGAGTGGACATCACCTTCCAAGTCGCCTCAGGATTGGGGGAGGAGCTGTGGACTAGAGTGGACTTGGTTGTGTTCTGTTGTAGATATATTGTGACTCAAGCAATGGAAGAAATTGTAACAGTGAGGTGGAGCCGGTGGCCACTGGACATTTTTGGGGCAAGGAGAGGAGGGGCAGTTGAAATACTGGGGCTCTTTTGGGACTTTGGGGGTTGCCCTGTGTGGTGAAGTGGCGACAGATGTAGGCCATTTTCCATCAGAATATACCATGCAGAACTGGGTGGGAGAGAGTGTGGTCTGTGATGTGAACTGTGGTCTATGCTCAGTGGCAAGGCCCCAGGACGTGTACATCCATTGCGGGTGTTGTACCACACGGATGAGGAATGGTGGTGTGGGATGCTGTTGGAGGTGTGGGCAGTGGGGAACATGGGAATCCCTGTAATTTCTGAGTAATATTTATGTAATCTAAGCACCTTTAAAATTATATATATATATATATAACAAATAACATTTATATAAACAAATGCACATATATGCATAGGTATTTATGTATCATTTTACAAATATTGGTATGTATTGTGAAAAATTTGATTTTTACCCACAATAAAAAAACAACAACACACACACAAAAAAAACAAATACCACAAAAGAAAATAAATAGAGTACACTTTTGTTATTTGTGGCGTTATATAATGTATTCATTTATAACAAAACATACTTCTTGTTTTTTAAAATCCTTTTTAATTGAAACATTTTTATATTCATTTGACATTAAGATAATAGTAAGGGAAATGTTATGAAATGTTGCATGTTTGTAAGAAAAAGATAACTCCATTCTATCAGTTTTGTTATGTAAAATACTTATTTTTACTTCTTTAAAGGGGCTTTATGGGAAATTCAGTGTTTAATTGAAAATCAGTAAGGACTTGCTTATAAATTTATAGTGGACATGCCATAATTATTTAAAACTGTTAATTTATTTCAATTTGTAGATCTTATAATTTCATTCAAAGAAAATGTCAAAATATATTAAGGATGATAAAATTAGACAGTTACCCGTAACTTTATCTCAAATTGCGCTCTGATCATTTTTATTTTGTTGCTTTGTCATATATCTGTTCATGCTTGCATCATTCTTTCCATCCATCCAAATGTATTTATTTTTATTTTCTTTAAACTAATAGAAATAAAAGTTTTTTCTCCTTGAAAAGATCTACCAGATTGATTAACTTCTACTTAAATTTATCAGGAATTAAAGTGAATGAAATCAAATATCAGTAATAAAATAGAAGTTTATTGTATGACAGATGCCACAAAATTAAGAAATTGGTTGAAAATGTTAAAATTTGGGATTCAGTAAAATGAAAATTTTAGAAAAATGTGTCTCCCACATAACCTTAGAAGCTTCCCAATACTTAAAGAGTTATCTGATAAAATGGTTGGTTATAAAAATAAATGTGTTTTATTTTTTATTGAATAAGCAATGTTTCATATTTGGAAGTTCATCATCTCTATGTAACCCAATAGTTTCTAGATAAACAGTATAGGATTGTACAAAATCATGCATGGGTGTGAAAAATTCAATTCTTTTAATTCAATGTATTTAAATTTTATATACTAAGAAAGTTCATTAATATGGTCTCAGTTTATAAACTGCAATAATTATTTATAAATCAACACTTGTTGAATGTTTGTATGATATTATTATTATGAAAGAATATTAATGATTAAAAGTGCTAATCAAATACTCTTTCTCATTTTTAGCAATATGTCTTTGTGAGGCCATTTTTTCTTCACAGTATGAAAGAAGAGGCAGATAGGAAATTCCAGTTCTTTCCTAACATGCCAGGCTTTAGATTTTGCACCATGTACATTAATGTATTAATGTGTAAAAGATTCTTTAATTTTAATAAAGTAAATATGTATTTATACTTGTGTCAATTTTAATTTCTAATATGGTATTATTCAATATATATATATATACACATACATATATGCCACTAAATATTAGTTCCACTGTGTCCTCAGTATTTTTAAGAGCATAAGGTGTCACAAAAAACACACACAAGAAAACAAAAAATTTGAGAATTGATGACATGTAAATTCCATTAAATTATGTTTTCAAAAGTAGAGGAAACCTCAGATAGTACACTTTTGCATGTATTTTTCCTACCAGTATCCTCTGAGTTCCACATTTCCATGAAAATAAAGAAACTTTGGCTTTATTAGTTACTTGTCCCTCATCATTTATTTATTACAGGTCTGTCCATCATCCTGGGGCCATGATAAGGTTTATCTTCACAGAGTCGAATGTGACCTAACAATATTTTTAAGCTATACTTCAAAGTTTTCAGTTATCATGATCAAATGTTTGATTTGTTGAGTCTTTTGCCCAGGTTATGAGTGCTTCCATTGCCTTAGTGTATTCTGCCTTTTTGTTTATGTCATACATTTATATATTTTCAAAGGAGCTTAGGATGTGTTCTTTGGAAGCTCATAACAAAGTCTGGGATAAAGCTTTCTCCATATGTACCCTACAGTTGAAAATTCTTATATTGTTTGTTAACTTTTGGTGTGATGCTTTCTTAAGTACCATTGCAAATAAAGCTTCCTTTCACACTTCTCATACCATGTTCTACTCCATCCTGCCTGAGTTCATAAAACTGATCATCTATAGTCTGGGGAAGAGACAGATTCACATTGACCTAAGCAGAATTTTCAGCAGATGTTTTGAATTCCTAAGCAGGAAATTACAGATTAAAAATTTCTTAAGAATGTATTCCAAAAGAAGTTTAACTTATACTTGGCATATGCTCCTAAAATTATCTAGTTGATCTAGTATTTTGTTGTTTGTATATTTTGTGTTTCTACATATATACTAGTGAATTTTACATACCTGTATTTTTCATACCCAATAACACATTTGTTAAATTAATACATTTTTTTATTTTTAAAGAAGTATTAGATTACATAAATGCTACATCAAAAATATAGGGGCTTTCCACGTACCCCAACCACAACCCCTCCTGTACTTTTCCCCATTAACATCTTTCATTAGTGTGGTCATTTGTTACAAATTGATTAACACATATTGAAGCACTGATACTAAACATGGTCTATAGTTTACATTATGGTTTACACTTTGCACTGATCAATTTTATAGGTTTTGAAAAAATGTATAATGGCCTGTATCCATCACTGCAATGTCATGCAGAACAATTTCAATTTACCAAAAATTCCCCTTGTTACACCTATTCTTCCTCCTCCCTCCCCTCATAACATCTGGTAACCAATGCCTTTTTATCAGTGTTGCAAGTTTTTCCATTGCTAGAATATTAATACATCTGCTTTAGTCCATAGTTGCATTCCCCCTTGTTTGTTCTTTCCTCAATCTTGAGGAATTTGGGATGGTGATGCCCACCCTGCTTTCCATTGAGAGAAGGCTTTGATCATATCTGGCAGATGGATGGAACTGTCTTGCTTGCAGTTGTAGATACTGTTTTCTTGGGATTGACATTATTCATAATCATGCTTTTGTTAGTTGTCCTGAGTGAATCTGATGAATTGGAGAGTAGGTGTTGGCTGCAACTCTGCTGAGATTCAGGGCTCAACCTGCATATGAGAAGCGAGAAGATTTAAGTCTTTGGGGCATATATTTATTGGGTATAGGGCTTGTTATACATTCAAGTAAAAGGGGCTTAAGAGCCTTATGTAGGAAAATTATAAATAAGTCTAAATCTGATACATTTGGTGGGATAGGTTATCATATGTTCCAAGGTAAGGCCCACTTACAAGGTGCCAAGTATCTGGGATTATCTGTGCTACCTATACTGTCTACATGTCTTTATAGCCCTCAGGAGAACCCCTTCTTTAGGTACTGTTTACCATGGCAGTCAGTGAGATTCTCCTGAGATATGCATAAGTGTAATTTCTAGAATAACCTCTGGACTCATTTTGAAATCTCTTAATCTTAAAAACTCATTTGTATTTAACATTTCCTTGTTTTATTCAGGGTCTTTTTCCAGATGCATCTCTAGGTGTCACTTGGTAATAATCCCTTAAGGCCAGGTAGGCTCATCCCAGAGAGTCATCACACACACAAGGGAAGATAGTAAAGAGTTTGTATGCTGAGTTTGGCTTAGAGAAAGACCACATTTGAGCAACAAGGAGGTTTTCAGAAGATTTAGAAGTCAAACAAAAACATTTTCCATTTGTTATTTTATATATATTATTATTTTTATTTTTATTTTTTATTCCTTATTTTATTCTCTAAAACTGTGTCATTTACCTGTGGTGGACAGGCTGCAGCGTGATTGATTGATAAGCACTGGTAGCCTGAGACAGTTCCTAGTAGCTTAAGAGGGAAGGCTGTTTTTCTTGCATTGTTTATTGTTTTTGCCTTTGGTTTTTTTCTCTTTTCCTTTTCTCCTTTTCTTTCTTTTTTTATTTCTTTGGATTTTTCCCTCATTCTTTGCTTTTCTTTCATTCTGCCTTTTCTTGTTTGGTCTTCTTTGTTTTTTTCTCTTCTCTTTTCATTGTTCCTGGTTTTTATTTTATTCTACTTATTTTTGTTTCATTTGTTTTCATTCCACCTTTTTTCTTCTTATTCCTTTGTATTTTTTATGATTTTTCACTCTTCTTCTTATTCCTGGCACTTTTTTGTTTCCTTTTCTTTATTTTATTATTATTATTATTTTTCTGATCTATCATTCCTTTTCTATGTTCTTAATATTTTTGTCAGGGAAACATGGACAACTACAAGTATATAGAATAAATGGAACCATGTATCAAAGAGGAACCTGAACATAAAACAAAACAAAATAATACCCTAGAGTAGAATGTAATAATCCCTCAATGCCAGGTAGGCTAACCATTTGAATAAGCACATTAAACTAAACAGATACCTAGAAATCAGCAAAATATTACTAGTCATACTAAGAAGCATGAAGACATTGCCCAGTCTAATGAACAAACTAAAAAAGAGGAGAAGATACAGATCATGGAACAACTAATCAAGGATGTTCAAACAAATATCATGAATCAACTTAATGATGTGAAGGAAGAGTTAAAGGATATTCAGAAGACAGTGGGGAACAACAATTTAATCTGAAAGTAAGTAGAAAGAAGGGAATAACAAAGATGAGAGCAGAAGTAAATGAAATTGATAACAAAAAAGCTCTAGAAAAAATTAATGAAATCAAAAGCATGCATTCTTCTTTAAATTAATTCCACATTGTCATATATTTCTTTAAATATTTGAGATATTTAAACTAAAAGTTAAGAATACTATCATATGGAGAAGAACATGTCTTTGTATGAATATCTTGAGTGATGCCTATACCATTTAGAGAACTTGAAGATCCTGGATATTGCCAGGATCTTCAGTCAAATGAAATAGTAATCATTACAGTGGATTTTGTGTGATACCTAATTGTTATTTGGAGTTGCATTTCCCTGGTGTCTGTTATATTGAGCATATTTCTATATGATTATTGCCAATTTGTATATCTGCTTTAGAGAAATTTCAGCTCAAGTTTTTTTTCCAATTTTCAGTTGAATCATGAATCTTTTTCTTATTGAATTGCAGACATTCTTTATATATTATGGATATTAAAACCTTACCAAATATATGGTATATAGATATTTTCTCCCATTCTGTAGAATGTCTTCTTATTTTCTTGATAAAGTCTTTTATTGTACAGAAAATTTTAACTTTGATGGTATCCTATATATTTATTTGTGTTTTGTTGCTTTTGTTTTGTTTAAAGTCTAAGAACCATTGTATAACACCAGTTTATGGACACGTTCCCTGTTTTCTTCCAAAATTTTCAAATTTTTGAACCATTTTGAGTTAACATTTTTATAAATTGTGAAGTAGTGTTCATTCTTTTGCATATGGCTATCTAGTTCTCATCACAACAGCTTTTTTTTTAATTTAATTTTTAAAACAATTATTGAAATATATCACTCATACATAAACATACATAAATATAAGTGTATAGTAATTGTTGTGAATTTACAAAACAAACATACATAACATCATTCAAGGCTCTCATACCTCATCCTACTACCTATACCTTGCATTGTTGTGAAACATTTTTAACTAAAGATTAAAGAGCATGCAGAATATTGCTACTAACCAAAGCATACCACTTCTGGTACACTTCTTTCCCAACCTACCTTACCATTACTATCATTACTATCATTGTTATTTTTATCATCCATTTATGTTCATTTATACATGAACATATATAAATAATAAGTGTATAGTAAAAGTTGTGAACTTACAAAGCCAACATGCAAAACAGCATACAGCGGTCCCATACATCAACCTGACACCAACACCTTGCATTGCCATGAGACTATTTGTTACGAATTATGAAAAAATATTATCAAAAACTTACTATTAACTCTAGTCCTTATCTTACATTTGTTGGATTTTTCCCCTAACCCACCCTATCATTATTTGTTAAATATATTTCTATGACAGAATTTGTAAACTTATAAAACAATCATGAACATGTGCAGAATTCCCATAAAACACCCCTCTATCAACCCAACACACCATGGTGGAACATTTGTTACAGATTATGAAATAATATCATCAGACTATTACCAGGTCCATAGTGTATGTTTGACAGACTTTTTCCATATTCCTACATTATCAACAAAGTACATATTTGGAATAGATGCATAAATATTACATTACTGTTAACCACAGCCCATAAGTCACTCCAGTTGTATTTTTCTCTGCTTCTCCACATTCCCAACACCCTGCAATAGTGACATACATATGCTATAACTCACAAAGGACTCTCATGCATCTGTACCATCAACTATTATTCTCATCTAACTCTGGGTTTACTGTGTTATTCAGTCTCTAGATTGTTCGCTAGCTTTCAAAAGCAATGCATGACATGTAAGGGCTATCCAATAAGATTAAGTGGCAATTTCTCATCAGAAAACATGGAAGCAAGATGACAGTGGTGTGATATATTTAAAATACTGCAAGAGAAATCCTTTCAGTCAAGAATCTTATATCAAGCTAGATTGTCTTCCAAAAATGAGGGTGAGTTTAGAATATTCACAGATAAACAGAAACTGAGAGTTTGAAACCAAGAGACTGGTTTTTCAGGAAATATTAAGGGTGTGCTACAGTCTGAAAAGAAAAGACAGGTGAAAGAGGCTTGGAAGAAAATCAAGAAATGAAGATATTACCAGTAAAAGTAACTAAAAGTCTCAAAAGGGTGGGTGAATTAAACATGACAGATAAAATTCAAAATGGGTGAAATAAAAACTGCCTTTACAGTAATAACATTGAATGATAATGTAATAACTCCTCAATCAAACCACACAGACTGGCCAAATGGATAAGAAAATATTAGCCACCTATAAGCTGTCTGCAAGAGACTCACCTTAGACCCAAGGATACCAATAGATTGAAAGTGATAGTCTGGAATAAAAGATATTCCATAAATGCAGTAACAAAAAACAAAAAACAAAGCAAAAAGCAAATTAGTTATACATATATCAGATGAAATAGACTTTAAAAGAGACTAATAGTATGCAATCTGAGGAGGAAGTCAGGGAAAAAAATTCCATTTAAAATAGAACCAAATATTTAGCAATAAACTTAAACAATCATGTAAAGCACTTGTATTCAGAAAACTACAACTGATTGTTAAAAGAAATTTTAAAAAGATCTAAATAATTGGAAGAACATTCCATACTTGTGGATTGGAAGACTAAATATTAAGATGTCAATTCTACCCAAATTGATGTACCTAATTCAATGCGATCCCAATAAAAATTTCACAAGCATTTTTAAAAATAAATGGAAAACATGATTATGAAATGTATTTGGGAGGGTATGGGGTCCTGTATAGCCAGAAACATTTTATAAAGGAAAAGCAAAGTTGGAGGAATCTCACTACTGGACTTTAAAACATGTTACCTACCTATAGTGGTAAAAAGAGTATGGTACTGGCATAGTGACAGACACATAGACCAATGGAACTGAATTGATGGTTCAGTAACTGACCTTCATATCTATGGTCAAGCAATTTTTGACAAGCCTGTCAAACCCACCCAGCTGTGACAGAACTGTCCATTCAACAAATGGTGCTGGGAGAACTGGATATCCATAGCCAAAAGAAGGAAAGAGGACCACTATCTCACCCCTTATACAAAAATTAACTCAAAATGGGTCAAAAACCCAAATATAAAAGCAAGAACCATAAAGTTTCTGGAAGAAAATGTAGGAAAACATCTTCTAGACATTGTGGTATGTGGTGGAATATTAAAGGAGATGAAAGGAGGACTGAGGTGGACTACTGATGTTTAATGTATGTAGAAGTTTTAATTAACTTTACTGTAAAAGTGTGGAAATGTATAGAGTTGATGGTAACATTATAGTGAGTAACAGTTGGTTTATAAATGGGAATGTGGCTAAAATGGGTAGTTTAGGGATGTAAACACTACAGTTTTTAAAGACATTTTTCTTTCTCTGATTCAGCTTGGCACCTTGGTCAAAGTTCAGTTAGCCAAAGTTATGAGGTTTTCTTTCTGCACTCTAAATTTCACTCCATTGGTCTATCTGTTTGCCCATCTGCTAGTAACATGTTGTTTGATAACAGTGCAAATCCTTGAACTTTGTACTTCTTTTCCAAGATGCTTTGGCTATTAATGGCCCATTATCATTCTATATAAGTTTTATGAATGGATTTTCTAATTCTGCTATAAATTCTGTTGGAATTGCATTGAGGCTCTACATTGTTTTGGGTAGAATTCACATCTTCACCATGTTTAGCCTTCCAAAACATGAAAACAGAATATTCTCCATTTATTTAGATTTTTAAAAAATTCTTTCAGCAATTATTACTTGTATTCCATGTAAAAGTTATTTACATCCTTGGTTGAATTTATTCCTAGATATTTTACTCTTTTTGCTGCTATCGTTAATAACAATATTTCCTTATTTTTTCTCTGGATTCTTCACTACTAGTGTAAAGAAACAACACTGATTTTTGCATGTTGATCTAGTATCTTACGTCTTTGCTGAAATTGTTCATTACCACTGGGACCTTGGCTGTGGATTTTTCAAGATTCTCCATGTGTAGGATCATGTCACTTAAAATTGTGAATACTTTATTATTTCTTCCTCTGCCATTTGGAAGTCTTTATATTTTTTTTTGCCCATATTTTCTGGTTGGAACTTCCAGTACAATGTGGAATTACAGTGGTTACTGTGGTACCCATGTCTTTTCCTGATCTTAGTGGTGAAAGGCTATCAGCCTTTAATTTAATATCAATTAAATGTTGGTTTTTCATATATGCCCTTTATCAAGTTAGGGTATTTATTCTATTACTAATATTCTGAGGGTTTTTACCTGTAAGGGATGAGAAATTTTGTCAGATGAATTTTCTGTGTCAAGTGAGATAATCATTCTTTGTTTTTTCTACCCTTTGTCCTTCTAATCATCTGGATTACATTAATTTATTTTCTTTTTAAAGCAGTTTCATTGAAATATATACATATATAATAAAATCCATTCAAACTGCATTAAATGGCTTTTAGTATAATCACACAGTTGTGCATTCATCACCACAGTCAATTTTAGAATATTTTCCTTACTGCAAAATGAAAAATCTCATGCCCCTTAAAAGTCACCTCTGAATTCCTCTATCCTTTCATAGTCTTACGTTACCAATAATCTATTATTGTCTCTATAGATTTATTTAGATTTATATATTATGTAAATGGAATCATGCAACATATTGTACCTTGTTTCTCTTATTTTTTCATTTAACATGATGTATGTTTTATTTATTTTATTACAGAAGTAGGTTTAAAATAATGTCATGTAAAAATAAAATGTTCCCATATACCTCACTATTCTTGGCACTTTTTTATTAGTGTAGAACTTTTATTATGATTGATGAAAGATTATTAACAAGTACTATTGACTATAGTCCATCATTTATATTAGGTGTATTTTCCCCCAAACCACCCTGTTATTAATACCTTGTATTAACATCTTTTATTTCTAATAATTCATGAGAGAACACTCATATACTTGTAATATTTACTGAAATCCATCATCCACAACAGGGGTCACCATGTTATAAAATCCCATGATCTTTCTTCTAACTTTCACTGTAGTAAAATATATCATGGTTTCAGAACTGGAAAAAATATCACTTCATACTGGTGGATAATTCTTTTAGTGTGATGTTGGCTTAAGTTTGAAAGTATGCTTTCAGGATTTTTTTAGCTATACTCATGAGACATATTGGAAAGTAATTTTCTTTTTGTTTGATTAAGGTAATGCTGGCCTCATATAATTAAATAGGAAATGTTCTTTTCTATTAAAAATTTGGAAGATTTTGAACAGTTTTTGTGTTGATTTTTCTTTGAATATTCAGTAAATTCACCACTGAAGCAATTTTTTCCTGTGCTTTTCTTATTGGGAGCTTTTCTGTGTATGTCTGTTTGATATAGTTCATTTATAGTATTTTCAAGTTATCCATTTCTTTATTGATCTTTTGTCTAGTTTTTCTATTCATTGATAAAAGTGCTGTATTGAATCACCACATATTACTGTAGAGCTTTCCTTTTCTTCCTACAGGTTCGTCAATGTTTGTGCACATATTTTGGTGCACTGTGTTTAGGTGCATATATATTTATGACTGCCATTTCTTCTTTTTGGAGGATTGAGCTTTTTATTAATATAGATTGTCCTTTGTCTACTTTGGCAGTCATTAACTTAAAGCCTATCTTGTCCAATATTAGTATAACTACTCTGTAACTCTTTTGGTTACTATCTGCATGCAATATTTTTTCCACCCTATAATTTCAACCTATTTGTGTTTTGGGGACATAGGTGAGTCCTTTGTAAACATCATATAGTTCTATTTTTGTTCTGTATCCACTCAGCCATTCTGCATCTTTAGATAGGGTTGATGAATCCATTTGCTTTCACTATAATTACTGATAAGTAGGTCTAACTTTGGCCATTTTGTCTTATTACACTTTTATGTTCCTTTTTTTGTCCCACTTTTTCCTTTGTCACAGTGCTTGTTTATGGTTGATCATTTATAATCTTATTTTTCTTCTTCTGGGAACTCCATAATGGGTATATTGTCATGCTTATATTTTGTTGTTCCACAGGTCCCTTAGGCTCTGTTCATTTTTTCAAAATTATTTTCAATATTGGTTCATCTGTCTGTGTGATATCAATTTTCCTTCTTCTAGTTCACTGATTCTTTCTTCAGCCTGTTTATTATGCTGTTGTATGTCTCTAGTGTATTTGTAATCTCTTCTACTGTGCCTTTCATTCCCATAATTTCTGGTATGTTTCTTTTTATACTTTCAAATTATTTTTCATACTCATCCAGTCTCATCAATAAGGTTCATCTCTTTGGTGATATTTTACTTAATCTCCTCTGAAGTTTAAATTAGTTCCATTGGCTGGGCCATATAGTCCTGTTTCTTAGTATGATATGTAAATTTTTATTTGTCTACATATATGATTATCTTGTTGGGTGTTTTAGTTTGCTAAAACCTGCTGGGAGTAATATTACAAAAATGGGTTGTCTTTTATAATGGGAAATTATTTATATAGAAATTTACAAGCTTTGAAAATGTCCAAATTAAGGCATTTTCATTGATGCTGTCCCATCCGAGATTGGCTTCTGGCAATCCTTGACATTTTCCACATGGCAAGGCACATGGAGGTATCTGTTTCTCTTCTGGGCCTCATTCCTTCAGCTTCTGGCTGCTCTTCCTGTGGTTTCTTCTCTCCCAGATTTGTCTTTAAGTTCCTAGATTCCTTCTCTGCATTGAGGCAACTTTTTCTCTGTGTGTTTGCTGCTTTCAGTCTTCCATTTATAAAGGACTCCAGCAAGGGGACCAAGACCAAACATAGGCCACAACTCACTGAAGCAAGCCAAACAAAGGCCTCAAACTGAATCCAATCCAATCAAAGTACTCAAACCCACAGGAATGGAGTCACTCCAAGAATACTTGATCATTCCTGGGATCCAGAAAAAGCTTCAAAGTGCCACAATGAGTTCACAATGATGGTCAGTTTCCCTCTCTTGTTTAGGATTTTATTGTTGACTGGCTTTGTGATAAAATCTTCTTTGACACTTGCTTCAACTTATTCTAGACTTTTAGAATTGTTTATATTTAATTGATCAGATTATCCCAGCACTTCATCTGATTCTAGCCCTTGATATGTGGTGTAATTTTTAAGAATGCACTATTTGTATGATTTTTTCACCCCAAATAGAAAGATCCTTTCCTCAGTTTTTCCTCATTTCTTTCTCTGGGAATATTGATTTGTTCTGCTTATTTATTTATTTATTTATTTTGGTCTCTATACTTTTTTAATACACTTCCTTCATTGCCGCTATCTCTTTTGCAGGGGATGCAAAATCTTGGAAGATGGTCACCTCAGAAAAGATATTCCCAATTCAGTATTTCAAGTCAAATCAGGACCAGAGACACATAACAAGGTCTCAGACCAGTCCCAAAGATAAGAAGGAAAGGTAAGACACCAGAAGTCTTTTTCAAAACTCCATGAAGCTCACATTCCTGGCCTGCCCAGAAGTTGACACCTTTTAGAAAACTGTTCTCTGCAACCCTAAGGCAGCATTGTGTCTTTAAGCCTTCACTGCCTTCCCCCATGTCAGCAGTGGCCTTGCATGTCTGGGTTAGCTAAAACAGCAGTTCAAAAGCAGAACCCAGTTATCCAAACTCGCTGATCAAAAGATGAGATTAGTGATCAGCTATGCCTCCTCCTCACCATTCTTGACGTAGAAGAATTCCATGTTCCTCTCCATCCACAACAGGCAATTAGGGACTGGATATTAAGGCAGCCAACAGCATGAATGGAGGTGCCAGCAGTCACTGCACAGTGAGCTAATACTCACAGTTCTTTAACTCAGTTTCTCAGCCTTTTCCATCCACCCTTCTCTGGATGTTGTATAGTGCTCCCCTGGCATCCCAAGCTCCAAAACAGTTGTTTCAGACAGTTCCTGACTCTCCACTAGCTCTTTTGGAGGAGGAGTGAATCCTGGATCTCCTTACTCTGCTATCTTTTTGAAAGTTCCTTTGCTAGTGTAAACAATTTTTATAAAGATGGAACAAGATAAACTATTCCACATCTTCTTGGCCAAACATGGAGAAAAGCTTTATACATTTTCTCCCATAGGAAATAAGCAATCCAGTATGATCTAAATTTAGGTTAATATTAGATCCAAAACTTCCTAGAATGTCTTCCTATTTTTTTTCACCTTTTGAGGAGATCATATTAGCATCAGCACATTGCCATTTTACAAAAGTCAGTCTGAGCAAGCAGAAAGCATTTCTATTTAAATGATGTAAAATTCCATGTATATTATTTCCAAATAAGTATGTTGAGTTTCCATTTTAGATATAACATGAATATTGATCAAATCATGTTATATAAGTTTATCTGTCTTGGGTAATGGGATAATGCAGGCATTTCATGTCCTAGCAGAGTATTTTTCATTGACTGAATATCTAGTTTTAGTGATTTTTTTTGTCAATGTCTCTTTTAAGTTTCCATCATTGCATATGGGAATCCCATTTCCATTGCCTGAATCTAACCTGATTGATTGGTTATGTAACCAGTCTTGAATATATCTAATTTTGTCCCTGTCTTATTTCATTTTTCTTGCATAAAAAAGAGTTTTTAGATACCAAGTTATAAGTAGTGAAAAGCTAACTAAAGCTTCAAGTAAAGTGTCCCAATGCCAAATACATTTAGCTTATTGATCTGTAACACGGCTGACTAAATTTAATAGGATGTAAAAACTTTGTAAAACATTTATCTCTTTTTTTGGCCATTGATCAATTTCTACTGTATGGAGCATTTTTTTATGTCCATTTTTATCATCTAGATATTGGCAAACCCAGTAATCAGTTAAATTTATAATGCTAGTAGCCTTTTAAATAACTGGAGTTAAGGGATGATTTAAGCTTAAAGCATTACATTATTACATTATTACATAATTTAATGTAATTTTTTTATTTTTAATCATTTAATAAATTGTTTATTTGTAAATCAATAAATAATATTTTATACTATGCCTAAAAGTTTAGACAATCAAGACTATATTATTAATCCATAGGCATTTACGATGAGATTACATTTGCACATAGATTTGTTTTGTAAACAGCATAATCACTGCAAACATATATGCTGAACGTATATTAAATTATCTCATTTATGCTAACTGTTCTTAGAAAAGATTTATTCTGCTTAGTTCTAGTTGGAAGTATCCTAAATTCCAAATTAATTAAGCTTTACTGTATTTCAGAATAGCTTTAGCTTAAGTACTGATATCTTCAGCCATTTGTTTTCTACTTATATATGTATACATGTGTTTGTCTTTCTGAAGTCTATCTATAACAATATACTACTAGACACAGACACACAAAATTGCTGTGTATAATTTTCCCTCAGTCATATTCTAAACTCAGAGTTGAGTGGATTTTGTTGCCCTCCACCTGTCATATTAAGTAGAAAAACACTAGGATGTTAAATCAAAACTCATTTCGACCTGTCTAAAGATTTCGTTGTTCATACTGTTTTGCTGAAGGACTCATATGTAAATATAAAGCAATAAGTTAATCTACACAGTTTGAGAGTGATATTAGAATCATATGAACCTGTCATTCTTGAAGGAAAGTGATACAGATTTTCTGTACAGACTGGAGAAAATCTAGCTATTTTTTAAAATGAACAGTTCTTCTGTTTAACTAATCTCTGATTATGTTTCTGATTTCACTGGTTTCTAAAACTGGTCTTAAGCAAAGGTCTGAAGCCTAGGCAATTAATAGGGACTCTGTTACCCTGCCTAAGAAGATACTTCAAAGTGAATCAAATTGTTTTTCACTTAGGAGAAACAATCAATTCCCACTAAACCTTGAAATTGTATAGGATGAACCCCCCCCCCAGGACAACTCCACATTCTCCTACAGAGCTTTAAAAAAGTTGTCTTGTGGATAAATGATGGTTGTTCTCACGGACTTCTCAATGGACAACTTCATCACCAACTATCCCTTACTATACCAAAGAGGGTGGAGAACAGTACATTTTTAGTACAGTTTTACATTTAGTACACTAGCAATGAATATAACTATCAATTTCTTTTTTCCTTAGAATATTTTAAGAGGGTCTTAAAGAGCAGAGAAACTAAGGATCATAAGGTTTAAGAATATCTAAAATTTAAATATTAAATCTTTCTCACAAACTTTATCTCCTTAGATGAAAGGTGCTAAATGTGTTTTAAATACCCTATGCATATTTTAAAAAATCAGATACTTTTCATTTAAAAGAAAGTAGAAATGATTTAAAATGTGAGTAGGAGTAAAGGACAAGCTTATAGAGCCAATTCAAATTACATTAAAACCCAAATATAAACAGAAGTGAAATTTTCCTAAAAGGAAGTGAATATTCATTAAACCCCATCCCCTCCCCAAGTAGGTAAATTTCACTAAAGAAAGGAAATCTACTTGGACAGAGATACTTTTGCAGTTTGATATATGTAAGAAAAATAAAAATAAATTTCATGTTGCCAAAACAGCTGTCTATATTTTTTAGGGTTATATAGTTAAAAAATATATAATTCTACATTTACAGACAAGTCAACTAGGGGAAATAAGTTAGCACAATGATTTGAATTGGTTGCATACATACTGGACAGGGCTTATTTCATTTTTTAGCTTCTTTTCTCATGTAAAACACACCATAAGATGCCCTGTTTGTCATGGATGATGTAGTCATTTTTAGGTCTACCTTGGCAAATCACTCAAGTTTCAGTGGCATTGAGGGGGAAACTAGATTCCACACTTTCTTCTTTATCTTGTGTTTCATTCTTCTTGAACACACTGACATGATTTTTTTAATTATTTTTTTTTTAAAGAAGCTTTAGATTATATAAATGTTACATAAAAAATATAGGGGATTCCCATATGCCTGACCCCTTTCCCTTCCCACTCTTTCCCTCATTAACAACATCTTTCACTAGTGTGGTACATTTGTTAAAATTGATGAACACATATTGAAGCATTACTACTAACAGTGGACTATAGTTTACATTACAGTTTACTCTCTCTTCTGCCCAACTTTATAGGGTATGGCAAAATGTATAATGGCTTGTATCCATCATTGCAATGTCATTCAAGACAATTCCACTGTCCCCAAAATGCCCCCATATGACATTTATTCTTCCCTCTCCCTCCGCTCAGAACTTCTAGTGGCCACTACCTTTATATCAATGATTAAAACTCTCCCATTGCTAGAATAATTATAAGTCTAAAATAGAATAATAATAAGTCTACTTTAGTCCACTGTTCATGCCCCAAACTTGAGAATTTTGGAATGGTTATGCCCATTCTCTTTCTAGTTGAGAGGGGGCTTAGGTCCCAATGTGCAGATGGCTGATATCTTCTTGAATGCTACAAATGTTGTTACTAGAAATTGATGGCTGAGAATAGTCCTCACATTCTTGGAGTTGGGAGGCTCATGCGATTTTATCATCATTTTCCTCAACACATGACTCTTTAGTTATTCACTGTCATTTTTCTTCAATCAGGAACATCAAAGCCCTTTTCTACATGTGTTGAGTTTTCTAAAAACCTACAGAGGTCAAAACCGCATGCTATTGATACAAGGATAGACATACTGACCAATTGAATGAATTGAGAGTTCTGATATACATCCTCACATATACAGTCAACTGATGTTTGACTAGGCCACCAAGCCCATTCTACTGGGAGAAAATGGTCTCTGCAACAATTGATGCTTGGAGAACTGGATATCCATATCCAAAAGAATGAGAGAGGAAAACCATCCTACACCTTATGCAAAAATAACTCTAGATGGATCAAAGATCCAAATATAAGAGCCATATATAAGAACATAAAGATCTTGGAAGATAATGTAGGGAAACATGTACAGGATCTTGTATTAGGAAATGGTTTCATGAGCATTACCCTGAAAGCATGAGCAACAAAAGAAAAGAAATTGATAACTGGAAACTCCTCAAATATAAAAAAAATTCGTACCTCAATGGAGTTTATCAAGAAATTGAAAGGTAGCCTACTAAATGGCTGAAAATATTTGGTAACATATATCTGATAGGGACCTAATATCCAGTATATATAAAGTAATCCTACACTTCAAAAATGAAAAACAAACAACCCATTTAGAAAATGGCCAAGTGATTTCCATAGACACTTCTCTGAAGAATAAAAACACATGGCTAAAAATCACATGAAAAGATGCTCAACATCACTAGCTATTAGGGAAATACAAATCAAAGCTACAATATGATACCGTCTTATAACCATCAGACAAGCAACTGTTAAAAAAAAAGAAGACTACAAGTGTTGGAGAGAATGTGGAAGAATGGTAAGACTTATCCACTGATGTTGGGAATGTAAAATGGGGCAGCCATTGTGAAGGACACTTTGGTGGTTCCTCAGGAAGCTAAATATAGAACTGCCATATCATCCAGCAATCCCACTGCTGGACATATACACAGAAGAAATGAAATCAGGGACATGAACAGATAATTGCATCCCAATGTTCATAGTGGTATTATTCACTATTGTCAAAAGTTGGAAGGAACCCAAATGTCCATCAACAGAAGAATGGATAACCAAGTGTGGTATATATGTACAATGGAGTATTACTCAGCTTTAAAAAGGAATGCAGTATTAACACAGGAGATAACATGGATGAGTCAGGAAAACCTTATGTTTTTTGAAGCAAGCCAGGCACTGTAGGACAAATATTACATGACCTCACTGATATGAATTAAGCAAATTGACCAGACTCACAGAGCTAGAGTCTGGAAGATAGGTTTACAGGAGACAGATGGGGAGAAGAAGGTTGTGAGCCAATGCCCATATGGACAAAATCTATGATAAGGTGAAATTGTGTAGCTGTGCATTGGATGGGCCTGATTGTGGTTCAGTGATGCTATTGGGTTGGATAGTGCTGGTTTTTGAGGGGGTAGGGTGGGGAGTGCAGGTTGGGCTGTCCATGGAACTGGGGTGAGGGTTTAGGCAGGTAGCAGTTGAACTCTGGAGATTTGCAGGTGTGTGGTTGAAACTACAATGTTGGGAATGTTCTTTTGGCAAATATGGCAGGGGAGATTCACTGGTTTAGGCTGTTGGATGTGGGGGAAATGCAGGACAAGGAACACCTGAGCAGACTTCTAGTGTGTGTGTGAGTGTTCATCTTGTCATAGTGGGTTGTATCAGTGGGTAGAGACCAACATAAGAGTGGGAATATGTTGTACTCCTACCCTGGGGATTCCTGCTATGTTCCCAAATCAAGGGGCAGGTGTTTCTCAAGAGCATATGCAGTGCTTAATAAGGGAGAACGGGAAAGTACATCAAGCCTTCAATGTTGTAGGACATAACTATGAATCTTGTTCTTCAAGGAGTGAAGCTTGGTGGTTGCCATGGGTTCTGAGTGGAGGGGGAGGGAAGAATAGAATAGATGGAATGTAGGGCATTTTGGGGGTGATGGAATTGTGCTACATGATCCTGCAATGATGTATATAGGCTGCATTAAATTTCATCAAAATGTATAAAAGTGTATGGTCAAAATATAAACCATAATGTAAATCATTGAAAATGGTTTGTAGCAATGTTTCAATATTTGTACATCACTTTTAAAAGGCTATTAATGGGGGAAAGAGAAAAAGGGGAGAGGAAAGGGGTATATGGGAATCCCCTAAATTCTGTACTTCACTTTTCTGTAAATTACAGCTTCTTTGAAGACAAAATGAAAAAATTAATACACTGGGGGAACTAATGGAAGAAAATGTCACTGTACATACAAGACAAAAGCTCTTACAATGATGAAAAATATAATGTCAAAAAATTTTAAATATTTTTGCCATTTTTTTAATATTATACATTTTTAAATTTTAAATTTTATATTTTGTTGACTATTTTTAAAACTGCCATTATTATTTCATTTCTTATTAATTGTGTTTGGTTATTTTGCTGGCTTCATTTTTGAAGAAGTTTTGGATCACAGAAGGGATGCAACTGTGACATGGGAGGATCATTGGTTTGGGGTATCATTGATGGGGAATTCAAGGGAGGAGATTCTCCTGGGGGCATACCTTTAAGGCACAAAAATGTTTTCAAGTGTTCGTGGGGCATTGTTACGGTGGGTGAAGATTCACACAATAACTGAAAGAATATTGAATTCCCATTCTGGGGAGTTCTGCCACATTCTGTAATGGAACAGAAAGAATCCCCTGAGTACAAAGGCAGTGACTAGTGAAGGAGGATAGTCCATTGATGAACCATTGAAATTGATGACTGCACTTATGAACATTTACTCCTGAAATTAATCATAGCCTAGTATTCTAGGGTGCATAAGCTTTACCTCCTTAGAACTTCCTTGTTGCTCAAATGTGGCCTCTCTCTAAACCAAACTCAGCATATAAATACATTACCTCCCCCCCCCCCGTGTGGGACATGACTCCAAGGGATGAGTTTCCCTGGCACTGAGGGACTACTACCAAACACCAATTAGCAATGCAACTGAAAAAGGACCTTGACCAAATGGGGGAAAAGGTGAAGACAAATGAGTTTATATGGCTAAGAGACTTCAAAGTGATTTGGGATGTCATTTCAGAGGTTACCATTATTCACCTCTCAGCAGGATTTCATTGACTGCCAAAGTAAAATATTTCCTCAAATAGCTGGGGTCCTGGGGGCTCTGGAGACATCCAGACACTATAGGCAAGGCAGACAGCTCAGAGGTTTGGTGCCCTGCCACTGGGCCATACCTTGGAATCTATTCTCCCTGATGGGACAGAGTTGGTTTGAGTTGTGTTTTCCCTACACATGGCTCTTCCGCCACTTCTATTGGAACCTATATTTAGTACTAGAGCTGATAGGTATATGTCCAAGAGACTTTGTGACAGCTGGGCTGTGAATCTCAACAGAGTTGCAACAGCTACTCTCCAGTTCATTGGACTCAAGGAGAATATGATGGACAATGACCATCCCAAGGAATAAAGAGAGTTTGCAACTGCAAGCAAGATCATCCCATCCATATGCCCCATGGGATTTAAGCCCCCTCTTAACTAGATGTGGAATGGGTATCACCATCCCAGAATCCTCAGGATTGGGGAGTAAAGGAAGGAGTAGTGTAGACTTACTGGTATTCTATTATAGACTTATTGTGATTATAGCAACTGAAGAATTATATAATTGATGTGGAGACAATGGCCCCGGAGGTTCTGCAGGGAGGGTGAGAGAAAAATATAGGCCATTATACATCATGCCACAGTATACAAAATTTTGTGGGAATGATTGTAAATTACAATGTAAATTATAATCCATGGTTATTGGTAATGCTCCAAAATGTGTTCATCAATTTTAAGAAATGTAACACATTAATGAAGGATGTTGTTAATGTGGGAAAATATGGGAGGGGTAGAGAGTGGGGAATATCGGAATCCCCTATATTTTTTATGTAACATTTATGTAATTTAAGTATCTTTTTAAAAAAATTTAAAAGTATATTTTTAAAAATCCTATGTTCTTCAGATATGAAGAGGGTATTCAAGATTGCCTGGCTATCTGCCCATGTTTGTTTATTAGTAGCAAAGATGGAGGTAAAAATGTTCTCTCTCCTTTTAGGATCATCTAGATAAGAAGGCCTATTACCATTCCAATTATATAGGTCAGAATTGGAAATGGAAATATGTACATATAAATGTCCTCTAAGGTTATCCTGGTCATCCAGCTCTGCAGAGACTTGTCTGAGTGGGAACTGTCCTGACTGGGAATGAACATTCCCTGGGTGGAACTGAGTACCTTGTCAAGTGTAGGATGGGGACCACATTCCCCTTTGAGCTATAGGTAAAGAAGAATATAGAGCCTTCCTAACAATTTCTGGATGATAAGTGGGTGCTGTATGCTGGAGATTTCTGTGCTCTCCACACTTCTATGCCTGTTTCATTTCAGTTTCCCCTACATACATTGAGGGAGTTGTGGGAAGTGATAGATATGACAATCATTATTAGACTTGGAATCTGGCAATACAGGTTTAACTGAAGAGTTACTTGAATTCTGTGGCTCAGGTATAACCCGTTTTACCTGAGTTTCTTCTTTGTGAATGATAATTGTGCATTTCATTTGCAGAGTTCTATTGTGATATACGGCCATAAAGGAGTCAGCATATGGAATTTTATCCCATTTTTCTACTCTTTCACATTATAGGTCTAATAGTAAGATAGTATTATAATTGAGGTATCTGTTTTTTGCCCTCTGCACCTCTGATTCTAATTTATATTGTGGTTGATAAATATTACTAAAGATCACCATCTTCTTCATTAGTTCAGAACTGAACATAAACTAATTAGCTAAAGTACAATTTAAAGGACTGCATCCAGTATACTATTAGCATTACCTATGATTACAAGTATTTGGTTTTATTTCAATCCAGACACCATGCAAACATACGCAGATGGAGTACTTCTGCAACTAACTTCTCATTAGACTTGTGGCATGGACCTAACAATAAACTTTTTCAGGTCCCTTGAAAATGGGGACTAAAACCCTAAATACCAGGCCTTATCCAAAAGGATGAGACTCTAACCCACAACCCTACTAGCCAGGTATTTGATGAAAGTATAAGCAGTTATATGTGGTTAGATTTCTGTTTCTGAAAACATTTATTTCCTCATAAATTCAGGGAGCACCAAAGGGTCTAGAGCACCAGTCCAGAGTAGAGAGGACCTCCTGAAAAACTTGTCCAGGTGGCAACATTCAGGGTCGGCAAAGGGGGCCCACACTCCTCTCCAGGGATGCAGAGCCTTGGTCAGGCAGTACTGAGTCTTGTGTGTCCCATCCGGTTCACAAAAATTGTTACCAAGTATGATGGTTAGGATCATATTTCAACTTAGGTAATGGTGCCCAGTTATTTGATCAAGCAAGAACTGGCCTAATTATTACTGAGAAGACATTTTGTGGACTAAAATCATCAGGAAGTTGATTGCATCTATGGCTGATTACATTTATAATCAACTGAGAAGTTTGCCTTCAGCAATGAGAGGTGTCTCATCCAATCAGTTGAAGGCCTTAAAAGGAGAAATGATGACTTCAACAGTTAGAAGAAAGAATTTCCATCTCTCAGCCAACCAGATTCTCCTGGAGAATTAATCAAAATCCTTCATCAGAGTTCCCAGCTTGCAGTCTGCCCTATAATATTTGTATTTATGCATCCCCAAAGTCACATGAGTAAATTTTATAAAATATCATAGTATTTATATATGCCTTCTGTAATTTCTGTTTCCCTGAAGAACCTTTACTAATACTGCTTGATACTGGGAGAAGTTCTTGAGAACAACAATATTAAAAATGGGATTTCTCTATTGGTGTTGGGGTTTTGCTATTGGCTTTCTACACTGATAAGTTTCAAAGGCACTGATAACTCTTTCTAATAATCAAGATGCCACTGATAGTCCATAGCATGAGCTGGTGATAGAAATATGCAAAATATAACCACTGGATATAACTACTCACATACTTATAAGAGGCTAGGATCTGGGTGAGAGTATTTTATTGATGTTGGCTGGTTATTCTTAAACATTCTGGATTCAGTTACTAAAGAAAAGGATGAGCTGAATTCTTGAATGTTTTGCTATTTTTTGTCATGGGCCCTTCCTCAGATACCTGACAGACTGACCTTACTCACATATAGGTAGGTAACACAGTCAAGGTCTCTTCCTGAGTTTGATATTTACATCTATCAATGAAGTGATGTTGACTCAAGCTTGCAAAGTCCCAATAATTTATCTTACTTTAGAAATGTGATATTACTGATACTCATCATATATAGCCAGTATTTTCAAGTCTTGACAAATAACTGTGCAATTTTAAGAGGAACCAATTTCTACAAGAGTTTTTGTTGAAGTGAGTAAATTGGATGTATGTTAAAGAATAACTCAGTTGCCCAGTCTGTCCTTCCTCACATACAATTAAATTGATATTTATATAGTGTTATTATCACATATACATTCATACATTTCAGCTAATCTTTCCACAATAGATAAGGTAGTCATGTAATACTGTCAAATTTGGACTCCTTTTGAGAATAAAATGGGGCACCACATGTTATTTTGTTAAGTAAAGACATTTAGAAAACAAGTTTTCCATGGCATAACTGATTTTCTGGTCAACCCACAAGTGATAGAAAGCAAACTAATTCCACATGACATGCTACTACAAGCAAGGACCACGGGGTGATCCCCTTTCTTTTTTGGGAAGCCAGATGCATCCTTCAAATCTGATCACTCTTGGACCAATTGTGTGATGTCAATATTTTGAAAACACATGTTGTGTGATACAGATGGAAATATTCACCTCCAATTTAGTTGATGGAAAAAAGTTAAAGCACTAAAGAGTATTAATTATTCCATGGTGTACTTAAAAATTGCAAAATAGGAAAAATAAGGACAATCACACAAGACAAATTGTCACAGCCATTTGATGACCATTTACCTTTAAGAAAAGTATTTTCTCAAATAACCTGGTTGCCCCTAAGTATTCCCCTCCTGTGTGAATTAAGTTCAATTTTGAAAATGTAATTTGCAAAAAATTCTCTTGTAATGACACTATACATGGCAACTTGGCCATCCTGTTGGGATGTCAGCTATATCTAATGTCGTAGCACTCAAGACTTTATGTTTCCTGATCATAAAGCTCACGAAAGAATTAGTGTGCTATAGGTAAATTTTCTTTTCTTGTTGGGAGATTGAGGACACATTTTGCCAAAAAGCAGCCTCAGAGAAGTTGTTGATTTTTTTTCTTTTGTTCATGGGCCCTTCATATGGGTTTCCTATCACTACATTCAGCCTTATACATAACCCTTTACTCTCAGCTTCTATAATTGGGTCTAAACTACTGTATGAGCTACAAGTGTTGGTAACAATTGGTTCATATAGGAAAGTAGGAGGTAACAATTGCTTGGCTTAATGAGGCAAAGCAGAGACCAATATACTCTCCTGGTGTATTGTTCATAGAGTTGGCATCAGAGAGTTGGAATATGGAACCATCTTGACTTTGTCATTCAGGGGATCCATAGTAAGAGGTTGGGTAGAATTACTGTATTTTCCCAGTTTGTACTATAACAACTTCCAGGATTTCACAGATGCAGTCTAACTATACATTTCCACAGGTATATTAAGCTGCTCACCATGAATGATGAGCTAAATATCTATGACACAATAAAAGCCTTTCCTTAACCATGCTGCAATCCCAGTCTTCTTTCTGTTCCCTTTCTTTCAAGTGGCTTGGTTGAATAATTGCTCTGCCAACCTGACTCCCTCCCCACTGAAGAGCAGGAGATTTTTTCAAAACACTGTCATGTGCTAAATTTCCCTAACAAATATGCTAAAAGCTACAGAGTCACTCAATGACAGGAAACAACATATTATAACTTAGTGAATTTCTATACATCTGCATAAATGTGGCCAGATACCCAATCTAAAATACCCTTTCATCTTATAGCATAAAATAATATTGCTAAGTCCATAGTTTTGGGCATATAATATATAGTGCATTGACTTTAATAACCAAAATCTGAATTGATTTGCAAGTAACAAAAAAATCCTAAGTCAGTCAGGGGGAGGAAAATATTTTGCTTACTCAGAGAAACTTGCAAGAATTTCAGCAAGCGACACACAGGTCTCCAAGTTGAACAGAACTCAAAATCAGATTGCTCTTCTCTGCCTTCATCTGCTGCAGTCTCCTTTCTTTCTGGAAAAAAATGTTTTCCATTTATAGGGAGGAATACAAGCAGTGATGGATTTGGCATTAACCTCTAGCAACTGTGTCCAATATAGAGAAACTAACTGTGATTATACATTCCAATTTGGAAAAGTTCAGTTAAGGAATCTCTTAGGTCTGGCTTTTGTGAATTGTCCTTCCCTGCATAGACTACCTGCATCCAGAATAGGTGACCACCTAGAATCATATTAGGACACAGGCTTAGATTTAAGGTAAATACAGCCTTCTTACCTGGAACAATTTGGAAAATGAAATAATGTGCAACTAATGGTTAACCTGGAATAATAGATATATAAACTGAACTATGCTGACTGTGTTTGGTGGAGTCTAATACCTTAGAACAACATGGGACATCCTACTTCTTACCTTAATCCCATAATAGAAACAAATACTAAACTCTTATTTCTCTGTTATTAACAAAAGCATTTTTTACTCCTTATAGTTTCTTCTAGTTAAATTGAATTAAGTAAGCCTCCTTTTGTCTTATAATGGTAAAAGGGAATTTCTGGTGTGCAATATTAAAAATTCAAGTTTACTTTATTGACAAAAGGAGCACATATTTTAATTTTTAAAAATGTTAACCCTTACTATTACTCTAACTTTGATGGTAGTTTCTGTCCTTACCCTCACCATATGGTCCTTGTCCTTTTTTGCCATGTTTTATTCCCTGGAAGATGACCTATTTGAACTCCATCTCCCAAGGTCCCTTCCCTCTGGCTTCCTTTTCAGTTTGGATTAGCAGGCATGACAGTTATTGGTAGAGTAAATGAGGTAAGAAGAAAGAGAATTTACAGCATTAATCCTCCTTGTTCCATTCTTGCTTGGGTATCCTGTGGCATTTCTATGCAAGCCTTATACAAAATGACCAAACCAGTGGATGTTATTCAACTTTTCTTCACAGAAGTAACAGTGCTTGTTCAATAAGCCTAATGAAATATAGCTATTGGAAAGTGACAAAAGCCATGTATGTAGTCAGCAATAGTTTATCTCCCTAATACCAACTGAACACTTAGCCAGCCTACAAAAGCCAATGTTGTCACTGAAATGGCTCCTTTCTCTAGGTACACCAGCTATCCTCAGAGACAATGGTTTGTCCTTATGGGACAATTAACCTTTATGTCTTTAGAAAACTAACAGGAAGGCATGACCCACATTACATTTGACAAAGGAACTACTTTTATGGATATGAAAGCACAGCAATAATCTCACACCCATTGAATTCATACTTATTGCCATTTCAGCTGGCAACAACCAGGCTGATAGAATGGTGGAATGGCTAACTTAAGGCTTAGCTGTAATTCTAGGTGGTGAAAATCACACTGTGATGTTTGGGTGATATACAGAATTCATTAGGTACTTTAAACCAAAGTTTAAGTCATACAACTATTTCCCAGAATTGAGTTATATAAATCCAGAAAACAATGGATGGAAGTGGGATGGCTACTCTCAATATAAATGTACTTTATTCGCTTATAGAGAGCAAGAGACTGTACTGACCAGGGGGCTTGATGATAATTACCATGGAAAATTGCATTAGTGTTATGTAATAAAGGGAAGTGAGACTTGTCTGGAACCAGGAGATCTGTTGGATAACCACCAACCAATTAGTGTTCATACAATATCTATATATTGAAAAATCTCTGATACTGAAACAAGCTGAATTAAAAGAGAAAATAAAATAAAACAACCATGGATATGGACCCTGTGAGAATGAAAATGCATTATACCATAATAAGGTAGACATTAAGGGTATCCCGGCAGCAAGGGAGCAAAGAATATGTGGCAGAGGAGGTGTATCTCTTATGAAGTCATAACTTATTTCAGAATTGGGATTGTACTATCTGGTTGCAGGTTGTATTTGCTACTTTTCCTTTAAAGCACATATGAAGCACATTGAAGGTAGCAAAGTTACAATTAAGGCTCTACAAACACATTTGACTAATATGATATGAACTCACAATGATAGGGTTGAATTTTGGGTTTCCCCTGAGTTTGGACTTGAAAAAGACACAAAAGAAAATACTGGATGCTGACCTGCAAAAATGGTGAATTTATAGTGTAGAAAGACCAAGTTTGCCCAGAGCTCTGTATCCTGGATAAGATACAATATTGAGAGTGCCTAAAGTAATAACTCAAGGGTACTCCATGACATTGTGATAATTAAAGCCTAACAGAGTGAGGTTTACAAAGCTGAAAGAGGTCTGGATAAAGGAGCATGATGGGGAGACAAATTTCATGGTCTAAGAAGGTGGCCATTCATGTTAAAAAAAAAACACAAAAACCACTGCCCCATTTTACATTGCCACCAGAAATGAGTGAGTATTCCTATTTTTCCAATTCCTTGCCAACACTTGATATTTTCAATTTTTAAAAATAGCAGCTATTCTAAATTGGTATGAAATTGTATCTCATTGTGGTTTTTATTTGCGTTGCCATCATGACTAATGATATTGCACATCTTTCATTGTAGTTTTTTGCCATTTTTATATCTTTATAAAGATATACATTTAGAAAGATGTCTATTCAAGCCTTTTGCTCATTTTTTAACTGGGTTTTTTTTTATTTTTGTCTTTAAATTGAAATATTTATTTATATATTCTAGAAATCAAAGCTTTGCCAGGTATGTGGCAATTCTCTAATAAAAACAAAAACAAAAAACAATAAAAAAAACCCTACTTCCCCATGGAGTGGAAGATTCATTTAAAGCTGTTCTTCACAAGAGAATGAGGTCAAAAGTGTGCACTTATACCCAACTATAAATATTTGTATTAAATCTTGAAATGCATAAAACACAAAAGTAAAAATATATTGATTTGAATGAGAGCCATACATAAGTTAGTCAATCCAAAATTCTACACAGTAATACACTATTCATGAATTAAGATTGCTCAATATTAAAACAATGACATTGATTCTAAAATATATAAGGAAATGCAGAGAGCAAGGTATATCAAGGGAACTCAAAAATTCTCCTTATAATTATGGCAGTAAGTTCTTGCTAAAATTATAAGTAAATAAAATAAGGAACCAAAGCTGAGAGTGCAAATGTAGAACAACAACAGATTAAATGACACTGCAGAAAAGGGGGAAATAAAGCCAGTTCCTTATGTGAACTGCATTTTTAAAAACTCTATTCTCTGTATTTCACAGTTTTCAGTCTTTTCAAATGTTTTCATATTCCTGGCTTTTTATAAAGTTTGGGGCTCTATAAAAATATATAAAATATAGTATTTTATGCAAAACTATAGTAGAATTGGAAATTTATACATCATTACCTTTTTTATATCAGTTATGACACATTCTCCCTTTCCTGTTTTTCTGAGACACATTACTGTTACTACTTTTCTCATGCGCTTTTCTGGTTTTTCCATAGTTTGCTCATCTTGCTTAATTTTGAATAATTTCTTCTGACTTATTGCTGTTTCTCCTGAGCTTTTAAAACTATTGAAATTTTTTAAATTCCATTGTATTTTTATCATTCTGGAAAATCCATTTGATCCTTTCATAACATTTTCAGCTCTCTGTCAAAAATCTCAAAAATGTTTATTTCCTTGGACACTTTATATATGATTGTTTTTAATCTCTGTCTGCCAATTTCATTCTCTTTGTCCTCCATAGTTATTGTGTTTTTTTTTTAGTCTTGCATTTTCTCATATTTCATTCTTCCCTTTATGGCTGGCTTTGCATATATGCATGCTGTATAGTATGCATAAAATATTTAAGAGACAATTTGAGATATAGCACGATGTTCCCTTTTACTTAGATGGATACTTAAGGGAGGTAGATTATTGCTATGCTGAGCAAACTAATTGGATTGAGGACATTCAAAACTGTGCCTAAATGTTGGAAGAGCAGATTATTTATGTTTTATGCTTAAGGCTAGGGTATATCTCTTCAGTCTCAATCTACCATTATTTATTTTGAATTCCCCTCTTTGGTTCCCAAGCTCTTTGTGTCAGGTGAAATACCATAATGGTTTCTCACCAACTACATATTCTCTTCAACATAGTTTGATGCTTACAGGAGCAAAGATTCCAATTCAAATTCCAATTTCCTGACTAACTTTTTGATCCCAGGTTTAATCAAATCTGTTTATAAAGCATTTTTTATTATTTTGTCTAAACTTTCCCTTTGTTTTTGGTGAGAACGTTTGACTGAATTATCTAAATCCTCATTATTGGAAAATCATTTCCCCATCATTTTTTTCATCATTATTTCTACTACTTTGTCTACTCCCTTTATAAATCACTTTGATGAGTCCTCTTTCTTTTCACAAGCTCTAATATGGAAATATCCTGTATATCAATGCCCTTGATATCCAATTTCATTTATTTAGTATTTTATCCCATGTGCTCTTCAATACATTGGATCAAAGGATTATTTCTAATATGCTTGCCCTACTCATAGTTTCTTCTTAAATGTAGTTCTCTCAACTACTAAAACCCTTCGAATGATTTCTCAGCATCTTAGAAAATATTCTGAAAACTTTACAGACTATAAGAATATATTTGAGACATTTGCCCTGCTTCCACCCAAGCTGACCTATTTCTGCTTTCCCCCTTTTTACCTCACTTTCATTGTTAGAGGCTTAGAACAAAAAGCTTATTTATTATTCAGAATCATTGCACTTGCTGCTTTTGCTGCTTGAAAGATTATCCCTTACATATTTACATCTTCACTTTCTCTAGGTCTTCTCTCATTGCACATAGTTCTACATGGTATAATTATGATCAATTTGTGTATTGATGAGGTTTATATCCCTTCAGAATGTAAGAGTCATGAGTATTTTGTTGTAAATTTAATCATTACTTTATTTCCATTCCAGAAAGCTGTGGCTGGAACACATTGAATGCTCAAAAATCCTGTTTTGAAGAGAATGCATAAAAAGGAAACCTATTCATTTATTTTAATTTGCAAATTAGTTCTTCCATTAGGCCATTTGAATTAGTAAAAGCAATAAGATAATTGTTAATAGAAGCACAGCCTCAATGTCATTGCCTAATAATGATCCAAGATCTGTGAAAGTTATTGTAGTCTCTGTGATACATTAATTTGGGGCATATGAATAAACAGGCAGAAATGATCATTGAGAACTATCTAATCATCTTAATTTTGGAAATCCCTTCATGTTGATGAACTTATATTTCAATATGACATATATTTTATCACAAAATAATTATCCATACTTAGTAATGATTAATGACTTCAGTCATAGAAAACATATATTTCATGAATGGCAATAACAAAACTAGTAAGAGCTGGTCTATAAAAATTTTACAAGTGTGGATTTTCTTTGTCAAAATAGACACATTTTGGAAAACCTTGCTTTTATATTATCATAATGAATATTATCTCTTCCAATGAGTACATGGTAAGCAGACAACTGTAAATAAAGCATTGAATTTGCCTTGTTATTTTTCAAAAAATAAGTTAAGAAATTTTGTAGTTACTGATATATATGAAACCACAAATTCATTATTTTTAGAATTTCCAATTTGAGATATTACTCTTATAGAAGTAATGAATTAACAGATGTCACTATAAATAAGAAATTACGCATTGTGTTAATGACCTGCTTGACATTAGTAGTACATGTAAATTGATTTTTGTTTTTCTTTGTTAAATGAAGTTAACTAGCTCCCCTTGGACTCTAGCTCAAAACTTGTCTATATTAATAGATTTCACTGAAGTCACCTTGATTTTATAACTCCTGACAAACATTTATTTATTTTTGTTATCCTTTATTTCAATTCCCCTACTAGTAATCTAAAGTTGAATTAATTTTTTTTTTATTTTCAATGTTGTAGAATGGGAATGAAATTATTTTAAACCACCATTTTCTCTTTCCCTAATGTTGAGTAAGTTAATTTATCTGAACTAATAGTAATAACATGTGATTAATCAAATATGGAAGCACATTGTAAAATACATTGAAATAATGGGCAGAGGTAAGTGTAATTCTCAGGTTTGAATCCAAAGATTCTTATGTAATTTTTCTAAAACTGGTAATTAGTTCATTTACACCTTGATTTGGAGAAGTATTACCTACTTCATCAATGTATTATTATTTTGAAGAAAATATTAGTGAATTCAATGAAGTTTCACAAATAATTTCAGTGCAATATATATTGTCCTCATAGTTGGCATTCATGTGAAAAGGAATTGATTTAACTTCCTAATTTTTATGTAAAACCATTTTTGATTATTCCTGACCCTAATTTATACACATAAATTTCAGAGGACAAAGTGGGACACGAGGATTCTGGCACTATTACTGAGGTGACGCTGGTGGGGTTTTCCAATCTCCCTAAGACTGAGATGCTCCTCATCTTCCTTTCCTCACAGGTCTACCTGGAAAATCTCTTGGCGACACAGCCATCATCTCCTCAGTGGCTCTTGATTCCTCTCTCCAGACACCCATGTATCATTTGTCCTGTCATCTGGCATTTCTCAACATTTTTTAGCACACAGTTTTTCCCCAAGTTGCTTTTTAACTTCCTGGCAACCAGGAAAGTTGTCTTACAATGCCTCCCTTGACCAAGTCTACATCCCCTCATTCCTTGAGGCAAGTAACTACTTTCTGCTTGCAGTAATGGCTGTGGAACACTTTGTGGCCATTTGTTACCTACTGGATAATTTATTTTCATGAACTTGTCTGTGCATCTCACACTGGCTCTTATGCCTTGGCCATCAGCTTCTTTGCCTCCGTTGTGCCTCTTTACTTCATAATCATTCCACTCTGTTATCCTTATGTTATTGACTATATTTTCTGTAAACTGCCATTATACTTGACATGTTCTGTTCTGATACTTTCCCGCAGGGAACCACAATGATGCAAGAGACCACTGCTGGAATAGTGTTACCCTCCTTCGTCCTAATTATCCTCTCCTACATTTGCATCCTGGTAACTGTAACGAGAATAGACTCCATGGAGGACAGGAAGAAAGCTTTTTCCACCTATACTTCCCACTTGATTTTTGTGACCATGTATTATGGGAAAGGATAGGTCAGGTACATGAGACTCAAGTTACTCTACTCCACACAGGGAGAAAAACTTATCTCCATATTCTATGCAGTCATCATCCCAGTATGAGGAACAAGGATGTGAAGAGTGCTGTGTGAAGATTCATGGGGAGAAAATAAAAAGCCAACATATCACATGGTAGAAGCCTGAGATATTAAAGCCAATGATTCTTGCATTATGTTTGTATCAAATTACACGAACCTAAGATCTAAGACTAGAATTTTGAATTCAGTAGATTCTCAGATGAATATGGTCATCACATTATTTATAAATATCCCCAAGTGTTCCCCATTCAGCTTTCTCCAATCTAAAAATTAAAATTTAAGGATATCAGTTGACTAAGTGTTAAATTATTGCCACATCAGCAAATACTTTGATAACTCAGCCATTCTAATATTATTGTACTGTTCTGCAGTCACTACATTTACAATACTTTAATATTTATCTTGATTAATTTTTTTTGGAAAATTTAAGTAGAGTTTCTTTTTTAAAATATATTTTTTTATTTTTAAAAGATACTTAGATTATATAAATTGTTACATAAAAAAATATAAGGGGTTCCCATATGCGCCACTCCCCACACCTCCCACTTTTCCCCACATTAACAACTTCTTTCATTAGTGTGGTACATTCATTGCAAATGATGAAAACATTTTGGAGCATTGCTGCTAAGAATGGACTATAGTTTACATTGTAGTTTTCAATCTGTCCCTCTTAATTCTGTAGCCTATGGCAGGATATATAACAGCTTGTATCTGTCACCACAATGTCATCCAGGTCAATTCCAAGTCCTGAAAATACCCCCATATGACACCTCTTTTTCTCTCTCCCAGACATCTGCACCTCTAGTAGCCACTGGCTCCACATCAATGACATAATTTCATCCATTGCTAGAATCACAATAAATCTATATTAGAATAACAGTAAGTCCACACTAGTGGATATTTTATTCCCCAATCTGGAGGAATCAGGGATGGTGATGTTCACCCTACCTCTAATTGAGAGGGGCCTTCGATCCCATATGACTGATGGATGGGACTCTCTTGCTTGCAGTTGTTGAATCTCTTGGTTCCTTGGTGTGATGGTTGTACATTCTCACCTCCCTGTCAGCTGTCCTAGGTGAGTCTAATGAACTGGAGAGTATATGCCACAACTCCACTGAGGCTCAGGGCCCAGCTGGCACATGGATAGCCCAGAGATACAAGTCTCCTGGACATATACATACCAACTCCAGCACCAACTATAGGTTCAAACAAAAGGGACAGAAGAGGTATGTGTAGAAGAGTCACATCTCAATCCAACTCTGCCACATTCAGGAGCACAAATTCCAAAGTAGGGCCCGCTGGCAAGGCACCAAATTCTGGAGCTATCCACCATGAACACAGAACCTGGGTGTCTCCAGAGCCCTCAGGAGCCCCACTTTTTGGGGTAGTGTCTACTTTGGCCAACTATGAGATCCTGCTGGGGCATGCCTAAGTGTTACCTGTGGGATGACCTCCCAACTCGCTTTGAAGTCTCTTAGCCAATAAACTGAATTTTCTTTACCTTTTCCCCCTTTTCTTCAAGGTCTTTTTCCAGTTGTATCACCAGCCAGTGGTTGGTAGTAATACTTTGGTGCCAAGGAGGCTCATCCCCAGGAGTCATATCCCTCGTTGGGGGGAAGGTAATGCATCCAAATGCTGAGTTTGGCTTAAAGAGAGGCCACATTTAAACAACATGGAGGTTCTTAGGAAGACACTCTTAGGCACCTTACAACACTAGGCCAAGTTGCAGATTAAAACACAAAAGGTTTATAAGCATAGTCATCAATATCAAGGGCCCAACAATGGACCATCCTTCTTCACTAGTCATTGCCCCTGTATTAGGGGGATTGTTGCTGTTCCATTAGAGAATGTGGCAGAGCTCCCCAGGATGGGAATTCAACAATCCTTTTGCTGTTGTATGAAACTCTATCCACTGTGGCAATGCCCCATGAACTTAGAACATATTTATATACCTTGTATATATGCCCAGGTGAACTTCCTTCTATGTCCTCACATCACTGACACCCCACACCTTTGAACCTCCTCACCATATTTGCAAACCTTCTGTGTTCCAAACCCTCTTCAAAAATGAAGTCAAGAATGTGGCCAAATTCAAGTCATAGGAAAATTAAATAATAATGACAGGCTTAAACATAAGAAATAAAACACATAATGAATTAGAAAAACTAAAATAAAAGTTGAAAAATTGGGATAAAAATTTAAAAATATTTTTAAAAATTTTTTGGTGGTTTGCCTTTCATCACTGTAATATCTGTTGTCTTGTTGTACAGTGGCATTTTATTCCCTAGTGTCTTATTTATTTATTTATTTATTTATTTATTTATTTTTGCCTTCAAAGGCATTTTAGGTCACAATAAGGTTACATACAGAATATAGGGAACTCCAATATACCCAACCTCCTCTCCATTTTCCTCCTTCCCTATTAATAACACTTTTGCATTTGGATTGTACATTTGTTACAACTGATGTACACATACTGAAACATAGCTACTAACCATGGTCAATAGTTTGCATTATGGTTTACATTTTAGACTACTCTTTTATAAATTTTGGATGAAATTTAACATACCCTGTATCCGCCATTGCAAGATAATGCATAACACTTCCATTGCCCTCTAAATATTCCTTCTTTCATCTATTCTATTCCTCCTTCCCCTTCCCATTGGGGTCCACATCGATCACCATTATTCACTCTTGAAGGACAAAGTTCATAGATGTTTGTTATAATGCTGAGGACTTGACACATAGTTTGTACTGCCCTATTGGGAGCTGCCCATGCTCTTGGGGACACTCTCCCCTCTGTTTGAGAACATGTTGGGCCTCACCAGCATGGGAGTCCAACTCCTTCCCACTCATTATGTGGGTTACTCTCCCCTGATGTAGCACACTATGACAAAATGATCACTCACACATTCTTTCAAAGACTTCCCCAGGTGTGCCCTGCCTTAAATTCCCTGCATCCTACACCCTAAACCAGTAACCATTCCTTGTCATATTGCCAAAAGGGTTTTCTCATCAATGTAGTTTCAACCGCATACCCAACAATCCCCAGTGTTCACTTGCTTCCTCCCCCAAAACTCTCCCCAGTTGAATGGACCATCTATCCCATCCTCCCCACCCTACCCACATCAAGCTTGCAGCACCCAACACAAAAGTATACAAACACCCCTGTCATACCCCTTCACTATCAACTACTCATTTGCACCTTACCATATTTTTGCCCATATAGGCATTGGCTTACAACCTCCTTTTCCCTTTCTATTTTCTGTAAACTTGTCTTCCAGTCTCTAGCTCTCTGAGTAACTTAGATTTGCTTAATTCATATATGAAAGTTCATGTAATATTTGGCCTTCAATCCCTGCCTTGCTTCAACCAACATAAGGTCCTCAAGATTCACACATGTTATCCTGTGTGTTAGTACTGTATTCCTTCTTACAGCCAAGTAATATTCCATTGTATGTATATAACACATTTTCTTTATCCATTCATCTGCTGATGGGTATTTGGGTTGATTCAAATTTTTGGCAATAGTGAATAATGCTACTATGCACATTGGTGTGCATATATCTGTTCCTGTCCCTGCTTTCAATCCTTCTGGGTATATAATATACCCAGAAGTGGAATTGCCTGGTCACATGGCAGATCTATAGTTAGTTTTTGAGGAACTATCAGACTGTCCTCCACAATGGCTGGACCATTCTACATCTCCACCAGCAGTGGATTAGTGTTCCCATTCCTTTACATCCTCTCCAACACGTATACTCCTCTGTTTTTTTAATGGCTGCCAGTCTAATGGGTGTAAGATGGTATCCCATTGTAGTTTTGATTTGCATTTCCTTAATAGCTAGTGATTTTGAGCATCATTTCATGTGCTTTTTAGCCATATGCATTCCTTCTTTGGAGAAGAGTCTGTTCAAATCACTTGCCCATTTTTTAAATAACTTGTTCTTCTTTTTCTTTTCAAGATATAAGATTTTTTATATATTCAGGATATTAGGCTACTTTCAGATATATGGTTACCAAATATTTTCTCCCATTGGGTAGGCTGTCTTTTCATTTTCTTTACAAATCCTTTGAGGTGCAAAAAGTTTTAATTTTGAGGAGGTCCCATTTATCTATTTTTTTTCTTTTGCTTCTCGTGCTTTGGGTATGAAGTTTATGAAGCCATTTCCTATTACCAGATCCTGTAGATGCTTCCCTACATTATCTTCCAAGGTCTTTATGGTCTTGGTGCTGATATTTAGATCTTTGAGCCATCTTGAGTTGATTTTTGTATATGGTGTGAGACAATGCTCCTCTCTCATTCTTTTCAATATGGATATCCAGTTCTCCAAGTACCGTTTGTTGAAGAGGCCATTCTCTCCCAGTTGATTGGGCTTGGTGGCCTTGTCAAATATTAAATGACTGTATATGCAAGGATCTATATCAGAACTCTCAATTGGTCAGTATATCTATCCTTGCACCAATACCATGCATTTTTTAACACTGTACCTTTGTAGAATGTTTTAAAGTCAAGCAGTGTGATTCCTATGATTTCATTTTTATTTTTCAATATATACTCTAGTTATTCAGGGCTTCTTGCCCTTCGAAATAAATTTCATAAATAGTTTTCCCAATTCAGTAAAAATGGCTGTTTTGATTTTTATTGGGATTGTGTTAAATCTGTATATTGATTTGAGTAGGATAAATATCTTAATGATATTTAGTCTTCCTATCCATGAACAGGAAATATTATTTCATTTAATTAAGTCTTTGATTTATTTAATCATGCTGTGTAGTTTTCTGTTTATAACTCATTTACATCTTTAGTCAAATTTATTCCTAGGTATCTGATTTTTTTAGTTACTATTGTAAATGGTATTTTTTTCTTGATTTCCTCATCAGATTTCTCATTATTGTACAAAAATGCTACTGATTTTTGCTCATTCATCTTATAGCCTGTGACTTTACTGAACTCATTATATATTCTAGAATGTAGATTTCTCAAGATTTTCTATGAATAGGATCATGTCATCTGCAAATATTGAGGTTTTTACTTCTTCTTTTCCAATTTGGATGTTTTTTATTTATTTTTCTTGCTTCAGTGCTCGAGCAAGTAGTTCTAAGACAATGTTAAATAGGAATGGTGATAGTGGGCATCCTTGTCTTGCTCCTGCTCTTAGAGGGAAAGCTTTCAGAATTTCACCATTGAAGATGATGTTCGCTGTGGGTTTTTCATATATACCCTTTGTTATGTTCAGAAAGTGTCCTTCTATTCCTATCGTTTGCAGTGTTTTTATCAAGAAAGTGTGCTGTATTTTGTCAAATGCTTTTCCTGCACCTATAGAGATGATTATGTGATTTTTTTTCTTTCAATTTGTTCATGTGGTATATTATATTGATTTTCTTATGTTGAACCATCATTTGCATACCCACTTCATCATGGTGTATAATTTGTTTGATGTGTTGTTGACTATGATTAGCAAGTATTTTGTGGAGGATTTTAGCATCTAGGTTCATCAGAAAGATTTGTCTGTAATTTTCCTTTCTTGTGGCATCTTTGTTTGGCTTTGGTATTAGGGTAATGTTGGCATCATAGAATGAGTTAGGCAATGTTCCTTCTACTGCTATTTTTTTTTAAGAGTTTAAGTAGGATTGGTGTTAGACCTTTCTGGAATGTTTGGTAGAATTCATCTGTGAAACCGTCTGGTCCTGGGTTCTTCTTAGTTGGGAGGTTTTTGATGACTGAGTCTCTTTCTTTACTTGCGATTGTTCTCTGGAGTTCATTGATTTCTCCTTTAGTCAATGTAAGCTGCTTGTGTGTTTCTTGTAATTTGTCCATTTCCTGTAAATTATCCTTCTTGTTGGCATATAATTTTTCAAAGTAACTTCTTATGATACTCTATATCTGTAGGGTCAGTGGTGATATCTCTTTCCTCATTTCTTATTTTGTGTATTTGCATCTTCTCTCAGTTTTTCTTTGTTAGCCTGGCTAAGGGTTTGTCAATTTTATTGATCTTCTAGAAGAACCAGTGTATTAGTCAGTCAAAGGAGTGATAATGCAAAATACCAGAAATCCATTGGCTTTTATAAAGAATATTTATTTGGGGTAGAATCTTACAGTTACAAGGCCATAAAGCATAAGTTTCTTCACTCAACAAGGTTGGTTGCCACATGTTTGAGCAAGACAGCTGCTGACATTTGCCAGGGTTCTGGCTACTTGGGTTCCTTTCTTCCAAGGGCTCCATTTCTCTCAAGGCTCAGCTCATCTGTTTCCTCCAGAAGGTCACCTGCAGACTATGAGGCTCTCTAGTCTTTGCTTCTCTCCACAAGGCCAGGTGTGAAATTTCAGGCAAACAGCTCATCTCTTTTCCCTGGCCTTCTCTCCTTCCTCATGACTAAACTCCTCTGTATGCTTACTTCCCGGGGTTCCAGTTCAAGACTAGGCATCAGAACTCCAACTCAAAACACTCCAACTCTGTCCTTTGCCATGGAGAACCAACACATCAAGGGGTGGAGCTCAATGCCTTAATGACATGGCCCAATCAAAGCCCTAATTATAACTTAATCATGCCCAGATGAACAGACCAGTTTACAGACATAATCCAATATCTATTCTTGGAATTCATAACTATATCAAACTGCCAACCTGTTACAACCAGCTTTTGGTTTTGTTTATTTTTTCTTGGGCTTTTTTATTTTCTATTTCATTTAGTTCTGCTCTAATCTTTGTTTATTCCCTTCTTTATACTTAGTTTGGAGATAGTTTGTTGTTCTTTTTCTAATTCCTCCATGTGTGCAGTTAGGTCTTTGATATTAGCTTCCTTCCTTTTTGATATATGCATTTATGTCTATGAAGTTCCCACTTATTACAGCTTTTGCTGCACCCCATAGAATTTGATAGGTTGTGAAGGCATTTTCATTCGTTTCAAGGTAGTTACCTTTTTTTATTTTTTTTTATATTTCTTCCTTAACCTGTTATTTGTCTAAGATTATGTTGTTTAACTTTAATATCTTTGGGCCTAGTCTGGTTCTCTGACCCTTACTGATTTCCAGCTTCATTCCATTGTTCTCAGAGAAATTTCTTTGCATGATTTTGATCTTTTTGAGTTCATTGAGAATTTTTCTGTGGCCTAGCATGTGGTCTATCTTTGAGAATGATCCCTGTGCACTCAAGAAGAATGTATATCTCTCTGTATTTGGATGTAGTGTTCTCAATATGTCTATTAGGTGATAATAAAGAATTTTGGGATGGATATTACAATTTTATAGAAAGAAAAGAAATATATGGCAATTCTACTAAATGAACAACTTTTCACAAGTCTTTGCTAGTTTCTTTTGAAATTTATTTGCCAATGGAAGATGAAATTCCTATTTCTAAGGCCATGTAGTATACACTTAGAATAATTGAGAAGAAGTCAAATTTCCAAAATATGGATATAGACCCTCTAAATTATTCTCACTTAATATCTAAGGACAGCCTAGTGTCTACCTCTACCTGGAGGGATGAATACAGCTCATTTTTTGTGGGAGAACTCTGATATCAATGGGAAAAAAATTTAATATCAAAATATCCAAGAATCACAATGTGTTCCTCTGTCTTAAAATTTTATTATATTCTGACATGTGGTTTCATGTTAGAAAATATAAAAAGGCAATGTCTTTTAAATATGGAGTGATGCAGTATATGTCTGAGTTGTAATATACTTGCCAAGTCTAGGTCTTCATTGCAACCTTGTGCAAACATGCAAGAGTGATTTTCTTCACCTCAATTTATGTGTTAATCCTTTAGTGGTTCTATCTTGTTGATTTTCATAAAGCTACACAATCTTTGTGATCTAAAGTGTTGTCATCTTACAAATTTTAACAAATCTTCTTCTTTCTTAATCGCTGCTCCAGCCATCTAAACATCCTGAAGCAATGGTTTGTAGGATAAAAGGCTCTGTTTGGGAAATCAGAAAACCAGAATCAAATTGTAGCTTAACCCAAAATTTGTAAACATTTGGCAATAATTTTATTTGCCATGAAATTGAGGGTAAGACTTCCTTAAATCTAATTAATTTTTCAAACTTACCCAACAGTCAAAAAGCAATGCAAGAATACCCTATGGGATTGTGGTAAGAATGAAGTGAATTTAGAAGCAACATATATGTAGTGCAACCAATGTTTTTTTTCAGGTATTTTTTAAAATTAATGAGATATTCACAAATTATCTTTAAATGGCATTGTGTAAATGACTTGTGAACCAGTAACTATGGTTAAATGTAAATTAATAGTAACACTGAATAAAATTCACTTTTTCAGAGAGGTCTTCCAGGCCTCCATATACCTCCATTATCATCAATTTTTTACCATTATCAATTCAATGGTTAGCTACCTCTAAATTAAAACTTCCTTAGAGCAAAAATGCTGTCTATTTTCAAGCAACTACTATTGTTTATTATGTTTGCAAACTCATATAGAAATTTCAAAATATATTAGTTTAATGTATTATATTGATTACGTGTTAAACACTTTGAGAAACAGGGGAGTGGGTGTGACTCATGCAGTTGAGCACCTGCTTCCCACAAGGAGGTTCCAGATTCATTTCTGGTGTCTCCTAAAAACAAAACAAAAACAAACAACAAGCAAAATAAAAACAACTCAGGGGAGCTGAAGCGGCTCAAAGTTTGAGCACTGGTGAGGTCCTGGTTTCATTCCATGGCCTTGGTGCCAAAAAAAGAAAATAAAGAAAAAAAAAGAAAAAAAAGAAAACCTTTGGGAAACAAACATGACTTTGGTTAATGCTTGACACTTAATTGGGTAAATATATGAATAATTCACTCTCACTTTCACGTGACTATTTCTTGCCCTATACTAAAAATCAAAGTTAAAGACCTCCAAGGAGGAGACTCCCTAGCACAAAGGAATTACTACCAAGCAACAACTAGCAATGCAACTAGAAAAAGGCCTTGACCAAAAGGGGAAAAAGGTAATGAGAAATGAGTTTATAACACTAAAAGACTTCAAAGTGAGTCATCAGGAGGTCATTCCAGAGGTTACTCTTATGCACATCTCAGTAGGCTCTCACTGACTCTGAAAGTAAATATTGCATCAAATAGTGCGGCTTCTGGGGGCTTTGGAGACATCCAGATGCTATAGGCATGGAAGACAGCTCAGGAGTTTGGTGCCCTGCCAATGGGCCCTACTTGGGAATTTATGCTCCCCAGTGTGACAGAGTTGGACTAAGGCATGGTTTCCTTAACCATGGCTCTTCTCCCCTTTTTATTTGAACCTACACTTAGTATTAGAGTTGATAGTTGTCCCTCCAAGAGACTTAAGGTTTTAGGCTGTCCATGTGCCAGTTGGGCTCTGAATCTCAACAGAGTTTCACCACATATCTCCAGTTCATTAGACTCACCCAAGACAACTAACAAGGAGATGATGCTGGACAACAACCATCCCAAGGAACAGAGAGAGTCTGCAACTCAAATTAAGATAGTCCCATCGATCTGACCCATGGGATCTAATCCCCCTCTCAATGAGAGTTAGAGTGAGCATCACCATCCTAGAATCCTCAGGATTGGGGAATGAACAATGGACTAAAGTAGACTTACTGTTATTCTACTATAGGCTTATTGTGATTCTAGCAATGGAAGAATGTTTATCATTGGTGAGGAAGCAGTGGCCACTGGAGGTTATGAGGGGAAGAAGAGGGAAAAACAGGTGTAATATTGGGGCATTTCAAGACTTTGGAATTGTCCTGAATGACACTGCAATGACAGATACAGGCCATTATATATCTTGTCATAATTTACAATAATGTGCTAAAGAGAGTGTAAACTACAATGTAAACTATAATCCATGCTTAGTGACAATGCTCTAGTATATGTTTATTAATTGTAACAAATGTACCACCAATGAAGGATGTTGTTAATGTGGGAAAATGTGGGAAGGGTAGGGAGTGTGGCATGTGGGAATCCCCTATATTTTTTATGTAAGATTTTTGTAATCAAAGTATCTTTAAATATATATATATATATATAAATTATAAAATCTATAATGACTGGTTGTTAACAATACAGGGATGAAGATCAAACAATTTTTCATATATCTATTTATTACTGGACACCATAGAAAAGTAAACAAGTGAGCATGGAAGTGCAATTAGTTAAAAACAATGTAGAGGATTAATTATGAGAAATTTTCTGGTCAGGTAATTACAACATAGTCCTCCCAGCAGTTTAATGAAATCATGTAGAAAAGAAGTTTCTTCATTTTGGCTCAAAACACTTTCACATGTACAAATGAAGACCACATTTTTAGGGGTTTAAACTTGAGTCCAGGTCTTTAAACACAGTTTGAGTCTCGAGATGAGTTAACTGGTTAAATAAATTAAATAAGAATAGGTTCATCAAGTTGTTCCCCTCTAACTTGGGAAAAGGCAGGATTATGTATGCATGTGTGTTTCTATTTGTGTGTGTTTATGTATTTTGTGTGTGCATGATTATGTGTGTGAACATATATGTTTATGAGCATGATCAACACTATTCCCTCTTTTTTATAGACTTTAATCAAGTACAAGTTAATATTTAATATATTACTGAATAGTTGGAAACAACAGGAAAGTTCATCTCTTTCAAAAATGTGGCCCAAATTAGAAGTAATTTCAGAGTTTCAGGTAGCAACAATTATTATTCACTCTAATGTATTGATTTAATTTCTGTCTTCCTTCAGTACTCTCTCTGAGTTTCCGTCCTTTATATTTGGAAGTATCATTGATAGCATTATTTCTCTCTACTGGTATATTTCCTCCTTAATATTATTTTCTTCTTGAAAATTTTCTCTCATTAAATGTTACAAATTGTAAATGAAATCTGACCTAGAAACATCACAATGCTCTTGAGTATGGTGGTCTCCAAAAGGCATATGTAGGGGCCTATGACAAACCAATTGGTTGTGTAATATCCTCCAGGGAGATATTCTACCAAAAAATCTTTGAACAAAAAGCAAAATCTTGCATAGGCATCTTACTAAAAATTCCAAAAATATTGTTAAAGGATTGCAATAAATGGGTGAGTGCCAAATCAAGAAAATGCTGCTTAATAATGATAGAAACTCATGATGCTTTTACTGGTCCTCCTCCAACCAATTACTAGCCACTCTGTGCTCCTAGTGTGGATACTTGGCTCTGTTCCACAGGGAGCAGAGTAAAATCTCTGTTCATACTGGGGTGCTTATATGTCAGTGTCAATCTGGCATAGATTGATTTGGCAGCATAAAAATGTGAACTAGGATATTCACCATCCTAGATCTTGCCCTGTAATAAGAAGCATTTTATGAAAAACAATTAAATCAAAGTACCATAGGGCAAGGGATTACTTGCTTTAAGTCATAGAATTGACCCCTCAGGGAGGGAAAAATGCCTATTTCATAAGGATTAGAAGAGGCATTTGAATTCCTTTAAATGGGTGAATTCCTAAGGCCATAAGAAAGCATAATTCCAGCCCAATAGGCAGGCTCAGAAAAAATTAAGTGCACCCTGCACTTCACATTTGTCTCAGGCTGAATTCCTTGATACCATGACTAAACTATGAAGGAGAGCACCAGCCAATGAAGAGCCAATTTGCAAAGATGGTGAAAGGTATTTTTGCTTTTTTTTTTGTTTTATTTTTAGTGCTGGCACTCAAGTAAATCTGTCATATCATGATCTCTATACTAATTTAAGGAATAGACAACTCAGAGACAAAATTGCAGAAATGACATTATAAATACTGAAGTCTACATTCTGTGACAAAAAATTACAAGACAACAAAACAGGAAATGATGCCCCATCTAAAAGAACAAGATAAAAATCCAGACAAAAACCTTAAAATATGACCTTCAACATACTCAAGAAAATAAGTGAAAACATGGAGAAAGAATTAAGGATTTAGGAAAAAAATGAATGAACAATATGAGAATCTCAATATGAGATATGTATTTAAAAAAGCAAGCAAACAGAAATACTCATGTAGAAACCAGAATAACTAAATTGACACATCCCTAGAAATTTTCAAATGCCAATTGAAGCTGGAAGAAGAAAGATTAGTAAACTCAAATACAAGACAAATGAAAAGATTCAGGGTTAGGAGAAGAAAGAAAAGGAAATTAAAAGGGACGAGAATTTAAGAGAACTGTGGTAAACCATCATTCACAGAAATATATATATTTTGGAAGTCACAGAGGATGAATAAAGAGAAAAACAAGCAGAATGAATATCCAAAGAAATAACGGCAAAAAGGTACATTACATATTGACAAATGGATCAATTTATCTAGGAGACATAACCATTAAAAATTATATATATACCTAACTTCAAAGCCCCAAATGCAGATGTAGGCACAGAGGAGTCTGTGTTTTGCATAATGCTTTTCTTCTTGGTTGATTGGTTATTCTGTAAAGAGCACCAACAAACACAGGCACAATTTGTAAATACTGGTAATGTATTTTATTTCATTTAATTTTTATTTTCTTTTCAAAATTTTTTGTTATATTTCTCACTCAAGAAAATGTCTGACATATCACTAGATGGATAGAAATTTAAGGAACAGACAGCTCAGGGTCCAAATCCCAGAGATAGCACAGAAAATATTAAAATATCCTATTTGCAAGGAAAGAGTACAAGATAAACAAAAACAAAAATAAAAAATAAAAACAATGATGGCCCATCCAAAGGTAGAAGATCATCAGAAATAATTGACAAAGAAGGGAACCAGACTTTGGTCATACCAGACAGACTTTAAAATAATGAACATCAAAACCCTGAAAACATACAGAAAGATCTAGAGGATATCAGGAAATTATGTATGAACAAATTGAGAAATTCAATAAATTGATGGAAATTATAAAATGTAACCAAAGAGAAATATTGAAGTTGAAGATGACAATGCTTAAATTAAAAATCACTAAAGGATTTCAACAGCAGATGAGATCTAGCAGATGAATTAGTGAGGTAGAAGATAAGACAATGAAATGATTGAGGCTGAAGTGTAGAATAAAAATGACAAAGGCTGACAGAGCCTAAGAGGCATATGGGACATGATCAAGCTTACCAATATATGCATTATAAGAGGAGATACAGAAAGAGGAAAGAGAGAAAAGGGCAGAAGGAATATTCAAAGAAATAATGGCTGGGGACTTCATAAATGCAATGAAAGACATGAATATACATGTTCAAGAATCCTAATGAACCACATAGAGGATAAAATCATAGAGAAACATACTTCAACACATTTTGATCAAACTGAAATGCCAAGGGCAGGGGGGAATTCTGAAAGCTGCAAGAGAAAAGAAAGTTTTTATGTACAAGTGGGCCCTAAAAGATTAACGACTAATTTCTTGCTGAAAGCAAGAAGGCAGTGGGATGTAATATTTAAACTGCTGAAAGGAAATACATGCCCAATTCAGAATATTATATCTGGCAAAATAGTCTTTCAAACATGATGGAGAGATCAAGATATTTCCAAATTTTAAATAAATGAAAATCTAAGGTAGTTCATCACTAGAACTGCCATATGACAATACTAAAGGGAGCTCCTCAGATTAAACAGAAAAGACAATTGACAGTGGATTGAATTGATGTGAATAAATAAGACCTCTGGTAAAGGTAAACATTTGGGAAATTGCAAGTTCTAGTAATAATATATTGCATTTTTGTATTTTAATTCACTTTTTCCTTTCTACAAATTCTAAAATGCCGCCAAACATAAAGTTATGTTAAATCTATGGTTTTGGATATACTATTTATAAAGATATATGTAACAAGTATAATCGAAAAGTGGGTGACAGAGGGGTACAGGAACAGTGCTTAATAATATGGAATATAGTTAACACTATAATTATTATGGAAGTTTTTCAATTGTAACAAAAGTAACATCCTAATGTAAATATTTAATAATAGGGAAAATTGCCAGTTTGAGGGGTCAGTTATATGGGAACTCTATTCTTTCTACATGGTTTTTCTGTAAAATGTATCTGCTTCAAGTTTTTAAAAAGTAACAGAGAACAAATTGGGACTCTATATACTAACAAAGTGGTCAAGTAAGGAAGACTTAATTATAAATACATACGCATCAAACAGTCCTGAAATATACGGAGTAAATGTATTCATATTTGAAGGGACAAATAGACAGTTCTGCAGTAAAAGTAGGAGACTTCAATATACCACTTTAAATAATGGATAGAACATCTAGAAAGAAGATCAATAAAGAAATAGAGGATTTGGACAATACAGAAATGTAAAATATTAATAAGAGGGAAAACTGCATGTGGAGGTATATGGAAACTCTCTCCTTTCTGATGATTTTCCTGTAAACCAACAAATGTTCTCATTTCAAAACACAGCAAAATTTGTTGCTGATAATAAAATTTGTTTTGAATGAAAATCAGATTTTAGAAAAACTCCTGTCCTGCAAGTATCAGTGTAATTTTAATATGTTAATTTTCCATTACAAACTTATAATTTATTAAGTATTTCCAATAATTCCTTCAATGCAAAGGGCCCCTGGAACCAAAAGACAAGAGAAGAGATGATTTGTGCATATTCTATTAAATTTTGTCTGCAATATTTCAAAGAATCTCAAATAGTACCATTCTATACTTTTAAAATATATTTTGCATACCATTCCCTGTAAATAATAGTATGGCTTTATTAGATGCCTGGCCATCATTTTCCCTCAAACTCATCTCTATATGGCAAATCTGCCCAGCTCTCCAATTTCTTTGATCTACCCTGAGTAACTCTTGCCATAACTGGGAATTTTTGTAGCCTCCATCAAACCAAATATTCCTTCAGAATTTTGCTTTGCTGGCCTAAAGTACACATACAAAAAATTAGAACACGGAGTGATTAAAGTTAGTCAAAGAACTGTTGAGGTTTTCCAAAACTCTTGCTGAGATTGCCCAGCCTTGGTGAAATCAACAATGTCCCACAACCAAGTCAAGACTGATTTCTGCTTTCACCAATTTAACTTCTCTAATCACCAGATGTTCCCTGCCAAATTTCCCAGTTGTGTTTATTTCTTGCAAGGTTATGAGGAAACTTCTATTTTTCAGCCTTCATTTCCAAGACTTTCTTTTTCGCTAGCCTCTCCCTCATTTTGATATTTCCTGCCTGGGTAGCTATTAATAAGTCATCTTCAGAATAGTGTAGAATGGCCAACTTTCCTCCTACCTCTTTGTGGAGATGTAACTCACAATCTGAAGGTACTTAACATTATTGTTATATACCATGTATGAAGAATGCTTCAAAGAAGTTTTGTAAAATTCATACTCTGTGACACAACCTGCTTTGCTTGCTTTCTTCATCTAATCCATTCTAAAATGTATTCAATTTTTAATTTAGTAACTCATTCAATTTTGTTTATTTTTGGTGGTGTTGATGACTTTCCTTCCACTTATAATGTTGATAAAACTCATATAAAATTCAATTTTACAGGAGTTGCATCATTTAGTGATGTATTGAAATGTAAATAATTTTATTTATAATTTGATGTAAAATTGAAGATGTGTTGAATCATCAGTGATTACAAAACATTTTTGAATGGTTCTCTTTTTTTTAACAAACATTTTCCGTTAATTTTATTGCTAATGAGCACCATTACAACTTTATCTGTTCTCAAACATATAGCCAAAGAATCCTTACCAATCAGGAGTTGAAGGAAAACTACTTTCTGCAGAGTGAAATCACTAATTCCACAGGGGTCCTGAGATTTATAACCCACATGTGTCCTGCTTAAAGAATACTTATGTTTGTATAGAATCTAGAAACACAATTGTTCCTATGATTACAGACAAATGAGTTTCCCTGGGAAGTCACTCCTTGAATTTTATTCAGAGAAGAATGAGGCAGAATCATAAATTTTGTAAATTCTTAATAACTGCTCAAAATTAATATTCCTGTTACAGAAGAGAAAATGTTTCCTCATTTCTTAGGTAAAATTGTATACTTTAATTTGTATGTATCTTTAAAATGGCTAATGAAAAATTCCTTGATATAGCTGTGATATGTCTTAAGATTATTAGCATATTTAATTATTTTTTGCTCTTTATTATTAACCAATACTCATAGAAAGTTTGAATATTTCTTATTCTGGTTTTCTTATACATGAATAATTTTGAAAGATGGTAACTGATGATAATAAACATGTGATACATAGGCTCTATTACCAATGCTAAAAATATAATGATACAGAAATTACCAAGATATTGAACTAGCACAGGCACTACGTCTGAAATATTACTTGAAATAGATGTTAAATAATAGCTAAGAAAATAAGAGGCAACAGTGTGTTAACATAGCATATCATGGAAATCAATCCTCATAAGCAGAAATAGTCCTTGATATATCAATGGATAGGTTGAGATATCTGGGGGGAGGGAGTGTTGTTTATAACAAATTCTTTTTTCATTAACATGATATTAGCAACTAGATACTTTCTTTAGAGATTCTTATTATATATTGCATTTCCTGTGTTTAACAATTGATGAGTGATAAGTATCCTACTCATTTCTTCCAAATTTTAAAGTTGTTTAATTAATAATTTCTAAATATCTCTGAAGTAATAAGGAGAAGGGATAAATGCATGAACTTTCTCTCCTTCTCATGCCCAAGGCTGTGCATTTAAGAATCATGATGTAGTCTTAAGTAGAAGATGTATGATAAGTGTGACATAGGAAAATGAGAATTTGTACAGAAGGAGATAATGCAATCTAAAGAGATAGAGAAATGAAATGAGACTTATAATGATCAATAATAATGTTCAGTTTTCATAAAGAAATTTAAAAATCTTCTAGAATTTTGATTATGTGCAATAAGTAACACTTATTTAAGTAGTAGCCACTTAATCACTGAGTATTGTTTTTGATATTTAATAAAATCTTTGCTTAAAAGTCATTCTTTTTCTCATATATTTGAGGATGACAGAAGAAATATGTAGAATTGAAAGGATTACTACAGAAAAACAATTTGCCAAAATATATTACAAAAGTGCTACAAATCATATGAATGTTCTCAATGAAAGTAAAGCACTATTATTTTTATCATTATCATCTGCATATTAATAAAATGCTAGCTATTGATATACAATTTTTTATTTACACATTTATTATATATATGTAAAGTATGAATAAAATATTATTTCTAACATTTTTATACTTATTAACCCTTCATTCTATGTTTTCTACATATAAAATTAAATAGTTTTGGAATGAGATGCTTCAAGATAATTCATTTTAAAATTGAAAGCTTAATTATTATTGTAATAGGATTTCTTTATACCTTGGTATATTTCAAGTCAGGTACAAGTAAAATAGTTGTGGTTACAATTGTGATTTTGAATGAGATACTTGGACAGAAATTTAGGTCTTCATCAAATACTGGAATTCATTACTGATGAAAAGAAATATGCTTTGAGGAGGAATAATTCCAAGTGGGAAGCTTTTCTTTAGATGCTGTGTGCATGCAAAACAGTGAAATTGAGAGACAGCAAGGGAATTCTGGTTACACATTAGAATCAATTAATATTTAAAAGAATAAAATATTTTATGGATGTTGCTGCAATGGAGGAAAGCAAGTGCTCACACTCATGCCTTACAGAACAACTGAAATGAAAGAGTGGTGATGTCTAATCAAACTGGACACCTTTGGATTAAAACCATCCTGAAAAAAAAAAAAACCCAATAGCTTTTCAATAGCCTTGCTATGGAAACTGGTTTTAAGTACCTAGCTTAAGAATGGGGGATGTAAGCAAACATCCAATTCACCTCGTACATGAAGAAAATCACTGTACAGTTTTCAAACAAATTGGTTTATGTGAGACTGTTTTACAGAATATATCAGATGAGCATTTTCTAATGAAGAAAATGAGAATATAATCACTAACTATGTCCTGGCTGAGTTTGAAAATATGTTTTACTGAAATAGAATCAATATGACTAAATAACTGAAAAGTTTATAGGCCTAATCTTTGATCATTTAATATACTTAAATTGCCTAATCATATGAATGTTTCAATTAGCATATAAAAGTAGAGTTAGGAAAGAAAGTGAAAAGGGTAATATGTGAATTCATAGGCTTCCAAATACTTGTGCCAATTTCTCTAAGCTGAATTCCTCATGAGAAGCCACATTTATAGCCATGGGGACATTTTATCTGTGAGTAATATCAGTTATGTGCACTGAGTTTTTAGTGTATTCTTATAATTTTATACTTTAACTACAGGGAGTTGGAAACATATTAGGAAACATGGACAATCTCACTATTTTCACAGAATTCCTCCTCATGGATCTCTCAAACTCCCGAGAGCTCCAAGTGCTTCAAGTTCTGCTCTTCTTAGTGATTTATCTGGGAGCCTTGACTGGGAATCTTCTCCCTGTAACTGTCATTGTAACTGACCTTCATCCATACTCTGCAATGTACTTCTTTCTAGGTAATTTATCCCTCATAGACCTTTGCTCCATTTCAGTTACTGTGCCAAAAATGATTGTGAATTCTCTGGCAGGCAGCAAATTGATTTCTCTCCCTGCATGTGCTGCCCAGATCTTCCTGGTCATCTTCTTTGTATCCACGAGTTGGCCTTCCTTGTGGTGATGTCCTATGATTGCTATATTTCCATTTGCCACCTTCTGCACTATGGACTCATTGTCACCCCATGTATGTGCACACAGGCAGCTGCTGGCTCCGGGGTAAGTGGATTCATCCAGTCTGCTATCCACACAGTGGCATGTTCAGGCTTCCCTTCAGAGAGTCCAATGTGATCCATCAATATTTCTGTGACATACCTCAAATTTTGAGGATCTCATCTCCAGATGTTCAGTTTTCTGAGTCTATGACCTTAGTTCTAAGTGCTTGTGTTACATTAGTATGTTCTGCTTTCACGATTAAGTCATATATTGATATCTTTTCAATGGTGTTTAGGATGCATTCTGTGGGAGCATGTAACAAAGCCTTATCTACCTGTATCCCACAGTTGGCAATTTTCATTTTGTTTGCAATTTCTGGGGTGACTGCTGTTCTTAGTACCACTGAAAATAAAGCTTCTCTTAAAAATATTCTCACAGCCATGTTCTATCCCATGGTGCCCGCATTCATAAACTCCATCATCTATTGTCTGAAGAATAGAGAGAGAAACAATGCTCTGAACAGAATGTTTCAAAGATATTTTGAGTTCTCAAGAAAGGTTTTTCTTGATTAAAAAATTCTGAAAAGTATTTGAGTGAAGTATGGTTTTTATTTGATATATGTTCTAAATTTTAATCTGCCCATGTTAAATATCCAGGGTTTTTTATTTTGTCTTTCTTTTTTGTTTCCTATGTGACAGTGAGCTGTACATCTTCTTTCAATTTTTTGACTCCATACATTTGTGTAATTCACACATTCTTCTCGGGAAAAGAATTCCACATTGCTAAAGTGCTTTGAATAATATTTAGAATAATTATGATCTATGACAAAGAATGTTACCATATTGAGAACATTGGTGGAAAGCATTGAACTGCCTATACATTTAAGAGAGCTTTAGACTTGCAGGATACTGCCACCTTGGAACAGAATATTGAGTGTTTAGACATAGAGAATTCAATTCTAACTGCCCTGTTTGTATTCATCTTTTACAAAAGCTGCACAAATTTAAAGGTGATTTAATTGAGATACCACTGAAGAATAATTAAGAGCACAATAAAGATATAGCACAAAAATATGTGTTAAAGTTGTTTCCCTCATTGAAAAAATGGACTATAAATGCCTGGCCTTCAACACAGAATATTTGGGTGGGGGGTTTTCATTCTCCCTGTTACCTGGCTGAATAGGTGCATGCCTAACTCCATGCACTCAATATTTCTGCATGATAAGAAGCAAGTAGTTACAGTGTGATGTGAGATGTAGCAACAAGTAGAATTCTATTTTACTTGCAGAATATCAGGTAAATATTAGAATATGTGGTGCACTTTTATCACCAAAAACTTTTAAAAATGTATACTGTCTATATAGAAATACGTTTATTTTTCTGATTCTCAGAGGAGCATGCATTCTAATGGTGAAGTAATTAACATTTTTATGTCTCCAAATTGAATCTATGAAGGCTGCCGTTTACTTAGAATCCATATCTAGAAACTTTCAGCCTTAGAGAACTAGTGCTCATTTAACTTCATCCTTCATCCTGCATCTGATAAAATTGACACAGCAGTCTCACCATGGCTCAGTATTTCTGGCTCTACTACATTTGCTGCAGTGCCTGGAAATGTAGGAAACTGTATGCTGTCGAATAGGGGACATTTATAACCCAGCAAATGGGGAAATTCCTAAGTACACATGACCATACCCAAGATAAAATTAACGCTTAAAATGGTACAGGGCAGTCCCTATTCTTGGGCCTCAAGTTACCCTATACACTCATTGAATGTATAAGCTCTAAAGGACACTTGCACAACAATTTGGTAAATGAGCTTTTGAATGCCAAAGATAGAGAATTCTGGAAGTCACAATAGAGAAGGAATGTGTTAAATGCAAAGGAGCCTCAATAAGATTGAATGCCAATTTCTAAACAGAAACGCAGGGAGACAAGAAGGCAGTTGACAAAATGCTAAATGTCCTAAAAGAAAATAATTTCCCACTAAGCTTATTACATCTGGAAAGGTAGTCATTCAAAATGACTGTGAAATTAAGTCATTCCAGATAAACATTAGCTATGGGTAGTTCATCACCACTAGAACTGCCCTATCAGCAATGATAAAGTGAGTTCTTCAGACCAAAAGGAAATGATACTGGAAAATAGATCAAACCCACATGAAGCAATAAGGATTTCCTGTAAGGGTAACAACATGAATAAATATAAATTCCAGTACTATTGTTATTTTGGTTTGTAACTCTAATATTTTACCTCCTATAGATCTAAAATATTTAATGCATAAAATATAATGAAAATTCAGTTGGTTTAGACTCATAATGTATGAATATGTGATTTTCTAAAAGAACTACATACAGGTGGGAGGACAGAGGGGGTGTAGGCACATAGCTTTTGTATGAAATTTAAGGCAATTTGGTATCTAAGGAAATGTGAGTGTTGTAAATTTAGGATTTTCATTTCAGCCCCATGGTTATGACAATTTAAATATTGGAGAATATCCAAGGTCACAGAGAAAGGAATTATAATCTAAGTAGCAAAGTGTGTGCAGTGGGGTTGATAGGGATACAGGGAGTTAATGTATGGGGTGTGTGGGGTTCCTCTTTCAGATATGGGGAATTTTGGGTAATGGAAGGTGGTGAGGGCACCAAAACAGATTAAATATGAGATATCATGGATTTCTTTGGATGGAATGTTTTGGAGGGATTAATAACTGAAAGCTTATGTTTTATATAGGTTTCTACACTTTAAAAAATATAATGAGCAACTAAAAGAGATGACAAAAGATACAATACATAATCAAGGATATAATTTAATAATAAAGGAGAGGGCTTAGGAGGGCAACTGTGGACAGCTCCCAGATCATGGCAGAAAGTGGACGGGGTGCGGCACGGGAGTCTGTGCTGTGGGCATGTGGAGTAAGAAGCTTGGGACATCTATCTGGACATATCGATGGTGTGGATTGAACAATACAGATTCATGAGTTTTAAGCCTGCCTGTGGTGGTTAACACAGTCGGCTGACCCCCACCCTTATGGGGGGCGGGAAGCCAGTTGGAAGCATGACTTCAGTCAGTCCGGTAACTGGATGACCCAACCCAGTGGGAGAGAGAGTTTTCTGAGGGGGGAGCTCTGGTAAGAGAGCTTTATTGTCTCGGGATTTGGCTTCCTGAAGCCCCCCACAACTTAGAGGAACAAAACAGCTGCAGTGACTCTGCACCCGGAGGAGGGGAGGGGTTAATCTTCTGAGGGAGTTGATTAGCCTAGCAGCCCAAGAATAAGCCCCGGCCCCACGGAGCTGGGAAGAGGGGCAATCTCCAAGAGAGGGAGAGTTCTGACAGAAAGCAGAGAGGGGATATTTTAGCTGTTCATCTGGCTGCCTGGACCCCCTCATAACTAAGGGGAGCAGATAAGCCAGCTTAAAGCAGCACCAGGCTGAGGGGAGAGATGAATCTGCAGAGTTAACCTCATTAACATGCAGCCCGATGACGCAGGGGCTCTCATCCAGAAGGACAGAGTCTGCTGTTTTTAGCGTTCTACACTGACAAACATCAGACTTTTGCATCCCGGGGGAAAGCAGAAATTGGGAAGTGCTTGATTAGTTTCCAGGAGCCCAGTGAGGGCCTCCTCTGTGAGGGGGGTGGTCTAGAGAAGGAATTATTTTTGGTCCTGTATTACGCCAAAAAAAATAAAATAAAATAAATAAATAAATAAAACAGTCCCTTTAATAAAGGAAAAATAAATTCTTTTTAATTTAGTTTAATAGCCAAAAGCTTCTTCAAGACCTGCATATAAAAACCCTGCAGTGAAATTGTTGGATAAACACAAGCAGGCTGAGAGGATCCACGAGACCCCGGGGAATATTGATCCCCCTTAGCTTTGTTTGACTGCTTGCCAGTGTGGTTGCTTGCTTTTTCTCTGTTTATTTGTTGCCTCTTGCTTTTCTTTCCTCTTTCCTCCCCGTTTCTTATTTCTTTCATTTTTTTTAAATTAGGTGCTCCTAGCTTCTCTCTTCTTTGCTGTGCTTCTTTTTCAGTGATTTCCCATTCTCCCTATATATTGATTTTGTATTCCAAACTATCTATTATCCTTCCCTCATCGTTCTGCCCTCTGCTTTCTGTTGTGGTTATTAAATTTCATATTTTTTTCATACACCCACAACTCAAGGGTGTCAATTTCTATTCCCTCTATTTTGTTTTTTCTTTCTTTATTAATATTAACTCTTTCCTTTTAGCCCTTTCTTAACTCTTTCTCTCCCGCCTCATAATTCTAGCCTTCTAAATCATTATATATATATTCCTCTATTTGGTTTCCCAGTCCATTGTAGGTACTGCACTTTCTTTCCTATTACTCTACACTGCCTACTTGAGATAAATATTCACTTCATTAAGTCTTGTTTGGCCACTCTTCTAACTTTTAGCAATATTACTATAATCCTTCTTCCTTTCTCACATCTTTCAATTCCTCCAGACCTAATCTTTTGCCTTAAAGGTAACATAGAAAGGAGCAAGGAAATAAAATAAGAAGAAAAAGTATCAAAGAGAAAACTTAACACAAACACAGAACCAGCAGCTAAATAAATCTCTAGAGCAGAGAGAGAAGCTAATCAACTGAATAAATCCATCAAGATAAAATGATGACTAGAGGGCAACAAAAAATTACAAACCGCACTGGGAAACAGGAAAACATGGACCAATCCAATGAGCAAACTAAAAACCAGGAACTGAAACAGATCATTGAACAACTAATCGAAGCTTTCCAAACAAATACTATGGACCAACTTAAAGAAGTGAAGGAAAAGATTAAGAATATAAAGAAGATTGGGAGAAAGATGGCGTCGGCTTAGGAGGGCGACTGCAAGCAGCTCCCAGATCACTGCAGAGAGTGGACAGGGTGCGGCACGGGTGTCTGCGCTGTGCGTGTGTGGAGTAAGAAGCTTGGGACATCTATCTGGACAGATCGATGGTGTGGACTGAACCATAGAGATTCGTGAGTTGTAAGCCTGCCTGTGGTGCTTA